>JASCZW010001758.1:0-135070 GCA_034211315.2 Aedes japonicus
CACAACTTATCCGAAGCTAGATAGAACTATCACCAGTAAAACAATCAATTGTTCCGTCAAACAATCAATCTCAATTTTGTCTTACAAGCACTCCACACAAAATTTAAAAAAATCATCCCTTTTGTAGTCGGAACTGATAGCAAAAAAATACAAGCGGCATAATTCACTTCCCCATTGCCCAGTGAACAAGCGAACGGTACAGTTGTTCGGTTCTTTTCCGTTGCTTTGGAAGTTTTCACGAGTTGATTCAATTCTTCAGTTCAATATTTTTCCATGATCGCGAGTGAAATCTGATCCTGGTTTTATCAGAAGAAAGGTTGTGTGAGTAAACAGTGCGGCAACGTAATTATTACAATTAGCAATATTACGACCGATCGAAAAACCATGTTGCTCCGCATCTATACGGCACGCACACCAGCAGTCCATCGTGTGTAGCGTGCATTAGTTCATCCTGATAACCACCACCGACCAGTATCACTGGTGTCATTATCTGTCATCGTTCATCCCCACTAGCCGGTGCAACCACTCATCGTAGCTATAAACTTGCAGTAAGTCCGTTATACATATAAGATAAGTTTTTGTTCCTTCTCTTCTGAATACAAAAGCGTTATTTTATAGTGTGTATGATGTCTATGGGAAGTGATTGAGAGTGTTGGAAGTGTTTGAGTGTGTGCTTAGCTTTAATTTTATTTCTGTGTTTAGTTATAAAATTTATATAGATTCAGTGGTTGAGCGTCATAAGCTCTACGAGGGCAAACCCTGGATGATTTATACAAGATGGAATCATCTATAGCACAAAATGATAGACTGGCTCATACAATTTTCAATCCGCATTACATATCCAGAACATAAGTTCAACTGGTCTTCTGAGTTGTGTGTCTATTTTCAGCCCAAATTCAAAAACCTCTGAATGTCTATCAAATTTCGAGCGATCCTGACCAGCGATTCTCGGCCGTACCGAGATAATTAAGAGTCCAGGCCGAATAGACTTCGGGTCGTTGTGTCAACCTCGGCTTAAGCTAATGAGATTGCTGTCATCCCAGCTGCCATCTCGGAATATGGGTGGCATATATCCCAGCTCGGGGTGTTGGAAATTGAAGGTCGTGGTGCACCGAGACAGGTCTAACCCCCGGATCCTGCTTGGGCGGGGAACGATCGATTGCGAAACCCCCTGCCTTCCCCCGGTTCAGATATGCACCGTTGCAGCCAACTGGGCTCGGTATCGACCAGCCACGGGCGAAAAAAGTTCACACCATCAGACTCGTTCTGACAGGCGCGACGCTACTCTGGCTCAGCCCTCCCCTCAGTGCATCAGGTTGGAAGAGGCTTCGGCTGCCTGTGCGTTATCTTCTGCCTCGGGTCGCGATCTGCCAATGCCCAGCGAGATGGGAGCCTACGACCTCCCGTTGCGGCAATAAACGCACGCTGCTCCCAACGCTGCGGGAGAAGCATGAGGATGCGCGCGTGCGCCAGACAGCACACCTCAGTGCGCGCCTTAAAAGGGCTCCTCCTCATACTGCTCTCATCGTGCCCGGCGTGCAAACAACGCGGGGAAAAATTGGAACGCTCGCTGAAACAGCGTTCAAGGCAATCTTTTGCTGAAATGGTGAAAAAAGCCTCACCATCACCCGATGCCAATACAAATCCGCTTTGCTCCTCTGTCAGATGACGAGTCTGACTTTGATTCGGCTGAAGAGGAACATCGTTCACCTTTCCGGAAGGTGCTTCAAGGAAGCGAAGACGCGTCCGCCTACGGAAAGTTGCTGAAAAGAAGCCCGAGACCAGCTTGCCCAATTCAAGGAAAGGTGGAAAAAGGAAAATCCTAATCCACCTGGTTTTCGTAGTACTAACTACACCCAGGACTTTCCATCTCTCCCGGGGACATCCAAAACCCCTGAAGCCCCAATTTTAAGAACAAAAGCCCCCTCCTCTAGTGGGCTGTTCTCATTTGATGACATTGCCGAAGGTATCTTTAAGTACCTCGAAATTTCTGACCCTCTCAAAAGCATTGTTATGGCAATGCTTCCCACTGTGAAAACTTTTTTGCAGAAATTAACATTAAAGTGGCCCATCCTTGCAGCTATCATTTCCTTCGATGGATAATTTTCCAAATGAGGTCGAGGATTTGATCACTGTTCTACAGTGGAATTGTCGAAGTTTGATTCCTAAATTGGAATCTTTTAAATTTTAGCTCACACTACCGGTTGTGATGCATTCGCTCTTTGTGAAACATGGCTCTCTTCCGAAATCAATCTTCCGATTCATGATTTCAATATTATTCGTCTTGATCGTGAGGATTCGCGTGGAGGAGGAGTACTTTTGGGGATCAAAAAGTGCTACTCCTTCTATAGAGTGAATTTTCCTCCAATTCAGGTATTGAAGTTGTCGCATGTCAGGCTGTTATTAAAAATAAAAGCCTTTGCATTGCTTCCGTTTATATTCCTCCAAGAGCCTCCATTAACCGAAAACAACTCTCAGATGTTTGTTCGGTTCTTCCTGCTCCGCGGTTGGTCATGGGAGATTTTAACTCTCACGGTACAGGCTGGGGAGAACTGTACGATGACAACCGGTCTTCCTTGATATATGACCTCTGTGACAACTTCAATATGACAGTTCTTAACAATGGAGAAGTAACACGTTTGGCTGGTACATCCTCAGTTGGCAGTAGATTAGACCTCACACTTTGTTCGAATACATTATCGTTGGATTGCACATGGAATGTGATTCAAGATCCCACGGTAGTGATCACTTGCCCATAAAAATTTCGGTTGCCACCGGGTTCAATCCGTCGAAATCTGATAACGTCACGTATGATCTTACCCGTCACATCGATTGGACAAAGTTTAGGACAGCAGTAGATGAAGCCGTAACGACGGTAGAAAGGCTTTCACCGCTGGAAGAGTATAACTTCCTCTCAACCTGATCTTAGACAGCGCGCTTCAAGCTCAAACTCGACCAGTTCCAGGGACGTCATCTCGCAGGAAACCTCCTTCTCCATGGTGGGATCAGCAATGCACCGAGGTTTACCGTAAAAAGTCCGACGCGTTTAAAGTTTTCCGTAGACGTGGAACACCTGAGCACTTCGAAGTATACACGGCTCTCGAACGTGAACTTAAGAGCCTCATCAAGGCCAAGAAACGCGGTTACTGGCGAACATTCGTGAACGGGCTATCGCGCGAAACGTCGATGAGTACTCTTTGGAACACGGCGCGAAGGTTGCGTAACCGAACTACGAACAACGAGAGCGAAGAGTACTCGGACCAATGGATCCTCAAATTCGCGCGAAAAGTTTGTCCAGATTCTGTGCCGGCACGGATGATTCCTCGCGAAAACACGAATTCGATAGATGAGATTAGCCAACCCTTTTCAATGGTAGAGTTCTCTCTCGCACTCCTTTCGTGTGGCAATACGGCTCCAGGCGCTGATAGGATCAAGTTCAACTGCTCAAGAACCTCCCAGACGTCGCGAAGAGGCGCATGTTGAACTTGTTTAATCAGTTTCTAGAACTCAACATTGTACCGGATGATTGGAGACGGGTGAGAGTTATTGCCATTCAAAAACCTGGTAAGCCCGCGTCCGACCACAACTCCTATCGACCCATCGCGATGTTATCTTGTATTCGAAAGTTGTTGGAGAAAATGATCCTTTTCCGTCTGGACAAATGGGTTGAGACGAACAACCTGCTTTCAGATACTCAATATGGTTTCCGTAGGGGTAAGGGAACGAACGACTGTCTCGCGTTGCTTTCCACAGATATTCAGTTAGCTTTTGCTAAAAAAGAGCAAATGGCTTCTGTATTCTTGGACATAAAGGGAGCTTTTGATTCAGTATCTGTTGAAGTTCTTTCAGATAAACTCCACGCTTGTGGCTTTTCACCATTAATGAATAATTTTTTGTACAATTTGCTGTCAGAGAAACATATGAGCTTTTCTCATGGAACCTCTACAGCTTCACGATTTAGCTACATGGGTCTCCCCCAGGGATCATGTTTAAGCCCCCTTTTGTATAATTTTTATGTCAAAGACATTGACGGTTGTCTAGGTGACAACTGTACGTTGAGACAACTTGCAGATGACGGCGTAGTGTCTGTCACGGGACCCAATGGGGTCGATCTGCAAGGACCCTTACAGGATACCTTGGACAATTTGTCTACTTGGGCTCTAGAGCTAGGTATCGAATTCTCTACGGAGAAAACTGAGTTGGTAGTTTTTTCTAGGAAGCATAACCCAGCACAACCGAAGCTTCAAATTTGGGGTAAGCCGATAGCTCATTCTATGTCATTTAAATATCTTGGGGTCTGGTTCGATTCAAAGTGCACCTGGAGATCCCATATTGAGTATGTGAAGCGAAAGTGCCAGCCAAGGATCAACTTTCTCTGCACAATTACCGGAACCTGGTGGGGAGCTCATCCACAAGATCTTCTAACGTTGTACCGGACAACGATTTTGTCGATTATGGAATACGGTAGTTTTTGTTTTCAGTCAGCGGCTCCGGTCGCACTTCATTAAACTGGAACGTATTCAGTATCGGTGTCTTCGTATCGCGTTAGGTTGCATGCACTCGACTCACACCATGAGTCTTGAAGTGCTGGCTGGCATGTTGCCACTCTCGGATCGGTTTACAGAATTATCTCTCCGGCTCCTCACCAGGTGTGAAGTTATGAACCCCCAGGTGATCGAAAATTTTGAGAAGCTCCTTGAGTTGAACCCTCAAACCCGCTTCATGACCTTGTACCATTTGTACATAACACAGGATGTCAGCCCTTCGCCGAACATTTCCAATCGTGTTTGCTTCTCCGATTTCGACAATTCGGTTCATTTTGATTTATCCATGAAGCTGGAGCTTCGTGGAATCCCAGAGCATCATCGTCCTATGATTGCTCCGGTGATATTGCTGCAAAGTTTGGCCAAGTTGATTCCACTAAATCGTTCTTCACTGACGGATCTTTGATAGAGAGTCAGCAGGCTTTGGTATATTTAATGAAATTTATAGCGCCAACCGTAAACTTCAAGCCCCTTGTTCCGTGTATGTCGCTGAATTAGCGGCAATACATTTTACGCTAGAAATTGTTGCCTCATTACCACCGGATCAGTACTTCATTTTCACGGATAGTCTCAGTTCTATAGAGGCTATTCGCTCCTTGAGCCAGTAAAGCACTCCTCGTATTTTCTCATGAAAATACAGGAGCTTCTAAGTGCTTTATCTTCGCGTTATTTTATCATCACCTTTGTATGGGTCCCATCTCATTGTTCAATTCCGGGCAATGAGAAAGCGGACTCGCTTGCAAGGTGGGCGCTATGGAAGGCGATATTTGTGATCGACAAATCGCCTTCAACGAATTTTTCCTATTTTTCGTCAACAGTCACTCGTCAGCTGGCAGTATAAATGGAGTAAAGGAGATTTGGGGCGATGGCAACATTCTATCATCCCAAAGGTGTCGAAGAAATCTTGGTTTAGGGGGATGGATGTGGGTCGAGACTTCATTCGTGTCATGTCTCGCCTCATGTCCAATCATTATTCTTTGAACGCTCATTTATACCGGGTTGGGCTGAGCGACAGCAATCTCTGTGAATGTGGACAAAGCTATCAGGACGCAGATCACGTTATTTGGTCTTGTTCTGAGCATCGTGAGGTCAGATCGGGGCTTTATGATTCCCTTCGGGCTCGAGGTAGACAACCCAATGTGCCCATTCGAGATATTTTGGCTGTACGTGATTTGGAGTACATGAAACTCATTTATGTGTTTTTGACTAACATTAGCATTAGATTGTAGTTAGTTTAACATGTATGTTTAGTATAAGTTTTTTTTCTGTGTTCGTGTGTTTTTTTCTCTTTCAAAAATGTTCGAATAAAAAGAAAACCAAAAGTTGTGTAGTTATAAGTGTTTCAATAATTTAGAATTTAAATTTAATGTGTTATATAAACCATACTTTAAATTCCCACCCTCTTTCCCATCCGTAATTTGTAATTCCTATTAACCTCGAGACGGCCGCGAGTAATCGGCTCTATCCTCCTAACTTTAGTTTTAAGATAAATGATGTATAAAAGTATGAAAATTTGGCTCTGTAAAGTTTATTCGATTGAGCCTGTACAAATAAATGATTATTAAAAAAAATAATTCACTTCCTCATTAGGAGAACCTCGCTTTTGGCAACACATTTGCATACAATTGCAAACCGAGGATCGCTGGTGATAGCAAAAACAGCTTCAGTGCCAGTCCAACAATTCTAAAGCAAAACTTTTCACCTCGCAGGGGGGTTGCTGTTCCTGTTCATGTCCATGACGATGATACGGAATGTGATGAGCGGTCACCAGTTGGTAGTGGCGGGGAGGAAAATCAGTATGGAGCTGAAATATGGGAGATGTGTTTCAAAACAATTTTCCCGTTTTTAGGAAAAGGGTCCAATAAAAACATAGTAGCAAATGGAGAACAAAACCTACAAGAGGAATGTTAAACTATTTTGAGTGGATGAAAAAAAAATTTGGATACGGATGAACTGAATTAACAAGCAGAAGCAATCTTACGCATTAGAGTTTTGTTTATTTGGCTTAAGCTGGAGGAACTACGAGCTCATAGTTTTCGATTAATTCAAATCCATACGAGGTGAGATTAAGAGTGTGAAAAGCTACCATTGTTGGGTTCAAAGTATTTCAGAAGGTATTCAGAGTCGTTAGCAGCGAGAGAAAATGGGTGAACTGGTGAAAAAATTGAGTTCCATCTAAATATTGAATATTATTTTTGTTTGCTGCATTCGAAGATATTGGTTCAAAGAATCCGTCAACATCGTGGGGTCATAGTTTGTTCCAAGAAAATATGACTACATTGTCGGAAGTACCCAAAAAATAAAGATTGTACTTGATTAAAATGCAACAGATAAAAATAATAACCAAAAATTCATGTTTGGTTCAGTTGGTTCATTCAACCTTGTCTCCTAGGCTAAATGGCCGAACCTTGCTCAGAGATAATAAACACATTCGAACCGAACGAGGGGAATATCAGAAACACCATCATGCATGAGTACAATATAAGAGCAGCAGCGATTGGTTGGTCACGTGCATTATACAAAAAGGTGTACAATATATGAGACATTTTTTTTCTAATCTGAATGTACTTTAGCATAAGGAAATTAAGAAAAAAAGAAAGAAATTACATATAAATGTAATAGTCTACGTATTTGTTCTGTGTGCAAAATCCATGTTTACGGAATGAGTGAATGTTAATTTACGAAAATAAATTTTCCGTGTACACTCTTTCATCCACTTTTTTTTTTTCAAATCATTGACGTTTTTGAAAATCTTCCCTATTTTCCGGAGCTTGCCCTTCATGATTGCCCAGATTTTTTCTATTGGGGGAAGTTCTGGCGAATTTGGCGGATTTGCCTTCTTCGGCACAAAAACAACATCGTTGACTTCGTACCGCTCCATCACTCGTTTTGAGTAATGGCACGATGCCAGATCCGGCCAAAAAAGAGTGCCACCTTCCTGGGACCGGAGGAAGGGCAGCAGGCGCTTCTGGAGGCATTCTTCTTTATACATGGTTGCTGAATTTGCTGCATCCACAGATCGCCTGCCACACCAAGAACTTCTTGGCAAATTTGTCGACCTCCTTCTTCTGGAACTTCTCCAGAACGTCTAGGCGGGACTTGCCCACGAAAAACTCCAGGCCGGAGATCTGCTTGGCGTCCGCTTTAATGTACGTTTCGTCGTCCATTACGATGAATTTCTGCTGCACCAACCACTCACGATACTGGTTCCTGGCGTGCGAATCGGCCACAGTATTCTGTTTATCGGTTTTGTTAGGCGCCTTTCTTACTTTGAATTATATCTAACGGCATTAATCTGAGCTAGTGTTGGTAAATGTACAGTATTGTGACACAATTTCCATAAAATTTTACATTTTCCATGACGACCAAATTGAACACAATCAAAAGTAAATTACAATGCGAGAAAATGTCATGACTTTTTTTTACAGTTTTCTACAGGTAAAGAAACATTTCAGCTGCCATCTGCCGATTGTTTATAAACAATTGTGACATCGATTTATGTCACTATGCATTTCTTTGATTGGTGGCCTATTACTGCATACATATGGTGTTTATTATATTTATTTATTATAATTTTCATGATTTTGCTTGATGCCCTAATGAAGTTTTCTTCGATGAAGAAAAGCCCGTTTGAAATGGGCGTAAAAACCTCATATCTTTTCCGCAAAACATTACATGACATGAACTTACAGTGAATAAAGTCAAACAAATTAAAATACAATTCAAAAAGTAAAAAAAATAAAACATAAAACTATGTCCAAATCGGTTAGAATTAAATCGTTTGGAAAGAAAATCAGCGTGTGACGCTCCGGGCATCATTTAATTTTCGTATTAGCTCCAGCAGTTGAGAAAAAAGATCACAGATAGCAAAATTAATGGCTTCGTAGAAGTATTGGACAAGGACTCACCTGTTAACTTTTCGTCATCGGGTCAGTAGTCTGTGCTGAAATGTAGACACGGAAGAATTGAAGTTAAACAAGTGGTAAACTTCGTTAAATCTTGCCGCCATGAATCGGATGGGGTCATGTTGACCATACTCGGCGCGGCGGGCATCAAGGTATAGGAAATGTCGCTGTAGTAAGATCCTCTCAGGTGCGTAAGGATTGAGTTGTGCTAGATTTTCCGCAGCATCAGTTCCACTTATTAGGATTTTAGCCTAGAACAAAACTTGAGCAGAGAATCTCTTACGTTCCAGTTTATCAAGTCCAACTAAAGAGTGTTCCGATCAAAATTTGGTCAAATAGTAATGTGTGTGAGTCAATCAAAGTCTTTATTAATAAGTCAAATTCTCTTTCTTATTCAAGTTCAGTTAATACAGAATACAGGAGCAATAATCAGCTAAGCTATCTTTTTTTACTGAATGCGGATTGTCGAGTTTTTCGTTTAACACCTGCCATAAGATTTTTTTTTCCGTAATGGCATGAAGCCAAATCCGGCTCAGATAAATTTCTTGGTTGACGGTTCCGGTCGCAATGTAAACATTGTTCTTCAAGCCGCCAAACCCTTTTAATACGTTGGTAACAGTTGATTTAGCCACATTCAACAGTTTTCCCAACTTGGCGTGAAAGTAGTTTGGATTTTCGCCATGCACGTGCAAAATTTTGATGCGACGACATTTTGAAAACTGAAGTGCTAATCTCAAAATCAAAATCAAGGCATGATGCTACACGCACACATCTTCAAAATGAGGGGTGTGCAAAATTTTTCAATGCACGATGAAAGAAAATGCGTCAAGTTTAAGTCGACCAAATTTTGATCGAAACACCCTTTAGTCTGCATCGTTGTTCATATGGTGGCAAATTCGTGGGATCTCGCCATGGAAGGTCGTTATCCCAATCGCCTGATATGGACACCATACGACTGCACTTGACACTAAAATTGAGCGAACTAGGGCGCAGAGGGAGATCGAAGGCAATGAAGGAATTCATTAGTTACTTTAGATATGAATCCAAGTTGTTTATTGGCTTTTGAATGATGCCATCGTAATGGAGAAGAAATGTGAGTCCAGTTTCAAGGATATCGCCCAAAACATGTATTTGATGTGCACAAACCAGAAGTAAGCTGCGAATGTTGTAGTTATTGGGTAAATTTACATTGTACTTAGGAATACTAATCGTTAACAAGTTTCTAGTGCACGACTCCTCGAATATTATGTTATATTAATGTAGCAACACAAGTAGATCGCAGCAAGCCGTGCTTTGAAACTGACGTGTTTTTTTTTGCTGCGTCGTTTTCGCGAAACAAAATATCAAAATTAATTTGTAATTCAACTTAACAAACAGTTAAATCATAAAAACTCCGCGTGTTTTGTGTACGACGTATTGAATATAATCGACTCCTTCCCAAAATATGGTATGATCGGTAGCATTTCCCCATTTTAATAGTAATTTTTTTGCACCCGGAGGCAGAGTTAAATCAGCTTTGTTTTGTTTGTTGGTGCTATTAGTATTGTGCCACCCGTGTAAAAAAGGTTAAATTAGAGTATTTTTCAGCTTGGTCGCGAGTGTATTCATGATTATTAGCAGTCTTGAAGTCGATATAGAGTTGCGTCATAACGAGGTATTTTGATAAACGGCAGAGTGTGAAGTGAAAAAAAGAAGACTAGTGCAATGTAAAAAACGGCCATTTGCTGGTCAGAAGCAATGATCGGAGCTAACGTGCATGTGCGTCAGTACGTCTGAGTGGCTGGCATATAATTTCAGATGCACTCATAACGTGATCTACACAGGGAGAGCTGTGAATTTTCTTTCAATCATTGCCCAATGAGTGTGATTTTTCAAGTTTAATTTCTACTCGGAAGTTACCTGCGATTTTCATTGTATTTCATTTGTGCACGAAGTACTAAACATATTCGTGCTGTTCCACGCGAAAAGGATGATGTGGAAATATTTGCCGAATAGCGGAGAGCTTTTCCTTTAGAGACATAAATGCATCCTTTAGCATCACAGGGTGGCCGTCCAAAAGAAGACTGAACATCAGCAACAATTTCCGGTGAGATCTATCCGATTATAACTAAATTTGAACGATTCTACTAAATACGTGCCATCGTCAAAACAATATGACTTGATGATGGAAGTGTATGCACACACAATACTAATTTCCATTTGATGTTTGTATTGTGCCTATGCGGGGCTGGTTGTAAGTGAAAGTGACCTCGGAATGGGCGTGAGAAACCAGGCATTCTGAAATGGGTCACGGGAACTCAACAGAGCTATCACCTTCCAACTCTCGGGCTAAAAATGTTTGTCGTGTCGACAAAAGTTCGTTTAATTGCAAACACTTTTCATCCATAAAAACACTGCTGGACGGTGGGCGTTGGATTGTACATACACACACATACACACACATATTAATGTAGCAACACAAGTCTTCCGTATACAATGTATTTAGAAACAAACATATTTTTTGAATGTCAAATGTCAACACAACTAGGCAGGTATGTTGTGTTCATGTAGTATTGGACGTCGAATTGTCGTTTCTGTACTTTTAACTAACTTTAAGACTAAAAACTATCGAATATCTATTTATATCACATTTATGTTAACCGTTGAAACATTCAAGAGCCTATAGGTTAGGTTAATTATCACTTCACAATATTTGATACTCAAAATCACAAACAAAACAAAACAAACAATGCTGAAATTGCTAAAAAATTGATGCTCCAGTAAAGCAAACGATTCCTGAAAATTTCACACCTGAAGACCTAATAGTATTTGAGGTTTGTGTCCAGAAAACTTCGAAGTGATAGCGACTTGATCCCGTGTGTCCTTAAACGCTTACTTTCTTCCGCCTAAATTATTATATGTTAAAATGAGTAACTATCTCCCCTACCATATTGGCGCTAAAGTTCTGTCCAGTTGGAATCCAGAATCACTTATTTTGATGCAGCGGCATGGAAAGTGACCACTGCAATTTTTTTTACAGTGGTTTGTTCACCTAGGCGCTTACTTTCTTTGGTATAAATTTCACGGTGTTTCATGCAGTGAGTAAAAAGTTATTCCATATGGAAGCCGAGAGGAGAGAAAAAATTCTGCACACCCACGTTGATAATCCAACGTGGTCAGCAATAAAAATCGCCTAATCCACCGTGTATGATGGGCTCAAACGACATTTCAGAGAGTGAAAGAGCGTGGATCGAGTGCCTCAAGGTAAGCGTCGTAGTGGAACATATGACCGCAAGCTGAACCAGAAGGTTTTGAGAACCGTCAGAGGAAACCCTGGACTATCAGATAATGAAGATAATGAAATCGTACAAAAATACGCTGCTGCTCGCAGAACCATTCGAACAATTCATTTGCGAGCAGGATATCGTTCTTATCGAGCCCGAGCAATCTACCAAACAGAACGTTGGAGTTAAGTTTCGTAACCAAAACTCGAGCTTGAAAATGGTACCAGCAGGTTTTGACGAAGTACCAAGGATGCCTGCTCATCGACGATGAAACCTACGTCAAAATGGATTTCGGACAGCTTTTGGTATGGACTATTATTTTTTTTTGTATGCATCATCACGTTTTCCCAAAAACACCTCTCCCCCTCTCCACGTGACATAATTAATGGACCTTCCCCAATATCGAATTTATTTAAATTGAAGCTAGTCGTTGCTCAGAGTTGTCAAATTTGCTACAGAATTGATACTATGGACTGTTCTGATAATTTCAAATATACTAATAATCAACCGTCAATTCAAAATGTGTGCAGTATTCAACCAACTTTTGGTTGCGTCCTTTTATTTACATCCAAGTTAATGTGGTTTTGTCATATTATTCAATTTTTCGTACGGTAGTTTGAAAATGCGTGGTCTGGCTAAGGAAGAAGGTGTAAGCGTCGGAGCAGTTCAATCCGCATAACGGAAGTATCAAAAACAGTGCTCTTGCGTAGATTCCCCGAGACGGGGTAGAAAACTCGGTCTCGATGACCCTACAAGGAACTATTTCAAGCGTCATCCTTCAGCATCAGTCCGAGATGTGGCGAAAAAGCTGAGTACTTTGGCGACTAATGTTATTCGTGCCAAGGAGAGAATGGGCATGCAGACTCGTTGGAGGCAGATATAGCCAAAACGAAGCACTAAACAGTCTGAATCTGTGAAACTGAGGGCTTGAAAGCTGTACGCCAAACTGTTGACCAAAAAAATCGGGCTGTGTTATCATGGACGATGAAATTTACACAGAAAAAAATATGTTTTTAAAAGGCGCGTAAAATATCACCTCGTTTAATGTCGAGCCAAAGGAAGCGTAAACAACGAAATTGTTTGCAATCTTTCATGCGCCATACAACAATGATTGCAATTTTTCGTACAAAAGGCTAGATTCAGGCGTTATTTAGCTTAAATTTACATGAAATATTCCATCATTTTCTTGCAGATGTAGCATTCTCTTTATGTGCATTAGATAACACAGAAAATTAAATGTTTCTTTCTATCTGTGTACATAAAACTCAATTATAAAACTTTGCCGGGACAACAGTTTACTCACAGAAAAAAATAATAAATTCTAACAAGCGTTTAAAATTTCCCCTCGTTGAATTCCAAGCCAAAGAAGGCGTTAACAGCGAAATTGTTTGCAATCTATCATGTGACATACAACAATGCAGCAGTTTGTCATGCAACAAGCTAGATTCCGGAGTTATCTGGTTTAAATTCACATGAAATATCCCATTGTTTTCTGCCAAAACTAGCATTATCTTTATGTGCATTAGATAACCTATAAAATTCAATGTTTCTTTTTATCCGTGTACCTCACCGAAAGGAAAAGATGTTCCTGGATCAGATAAAGCCACACCCAAAATAAAAAAGCAAGATTGTAATGCAATTTCGCATGATTTGGTTTCATTTCTCGTAATGGATCGCAACTTGGAGAAAGAAAGCAACATTGGTCGTGGGCAAAAAAGCAACACATCAATTCGATTAGAAAAATTCAATGTGTGCGTGATGTTGTACAGTTGATTAGTAGTAGTAAATTCAATGGCGCACAAAAAAAAAAGATTACGATCCGCTACCGAGAGTCGAACCGCGACCGTCAGCATGACGGCTCTTCATTGTAACCATCCAGTCACCACAACAAGTTGAGGTGAATGGAATAAAAGTCCTACAGTTTCTTCGGTTTTTGAGGCACTCAACGTTACAACAATGAAGCAAATTTCGGTCGCACACACTTACATGGCTTCGTTTATTTCATAAACCGCATGGTGACTTGATGAGAGGGCGATAGGAGTGTGATGACGAGTGCAGATAAAAATAGAACACTTGACAGCGGAATAGCAACAGTGGAATATGACGTAGCGGCGTTCTGTGCCATTGTCTCACCCATATTGAGAAGTTGTTGACGGTTGAACAAAAACCCAACGGTTGCTGCGATTGTCGAGGCACTAAGCACACAGCGATAACTACTTGCACACACTGGCATGGCTTTGTTTATACCATAAAAAGCTTTGTGGAACATGATGGGCAAATTTGCCTTTTCAGAATCATGCGGATTTCTCAAGATATGATTGCAAAAACTGCAAAATTGCAATTTTGCATTTTTTGCTACAATTTCAACTTTTGGGTGCATTTACACCAAAAAAATCGGCAAAAAAGTAATGCTGTGACAGGCCATTTGCGGATGTGGAAAAATATTTCGTCCATTCAATATGGACAGACACAATGTCTGGTCAAATCTACGTGAAGGAGTGTCTGCAAAATAGGTGGCTTCCCTTGATCAAACAGCATAACAAGCCTACAATCTTTTGGCTTGATCTTGCTTCCTGTCATTACTCTAAATATGCACTAGGGTGGTAAAAAAGGAACAATGTCGTATTTCTACCAAAGAAAAAGAATCCACCACACTGCCCAGAGATTCACCCTATCGAAACTTTCTGGGTTTTGACGAAGGCACTTGAAACCAGCGGATAGAGTTGAAAAATTTAAGAAAGAGTTACCAAAAGTGGTAAAAATGGTAGGAGAAGGCACTGTGTAGAATCTTATGAGTAGTTTTAAGGAAAAAGTTAGAGAACTCGGCTACCCGACGAAAAATCAAGCATTTTGAAATAAAGATGGTAAGAAAATATTGTTATTTACCAAGTCCGAGAATAAAATAACTAAAAATCATACTATGGTCTTTATCTTTTTGAAAGAAAGTGTATTTATATTTTCTGAACATGAATGAGTTGAAGCAGATTATCATCGTATTTATTGCTGATCATGAGAAAATTGACGAGAGGTTTAAATTAATGATGAAAATATTCAGATCAGCATACCTTGTCATACAAAAGTATAACCGATCTGTTTATAACTCTAGGTTTTTCAGCGACGCTAATCAGGGTGAAATTATGCAGTCACCTGATGCTCTATACGTCAATGTTGAGTTTATTTTAGTCCACGCATCCATCGCATACATTTGCTCTTCTCGTCATCCATAACATAGATCTCGGAGAGAACGACGGTGAGTGGTGCAAATACTGATCCCCACCAGTATGAATTAATGGTGGATTCCCCCATTATATGGGCTTTCTGCACTTTGATTGTTATTTTTGTATTCTCCCGCAGCGCGAAGTGGCGATCTTTGACGAAGCTTTTCAGAAGCAGATAATTTATCATCTCCATGCAAAGCGCTAGGAGCGGACAGTAATTTTATGGCTAGAACTTTCCCCCTTGCCTGCATCCTGCATAGGTAGTATGACAAAGGGTTATGTGCCTGATCGTACGCCACCGTTCAATGCTTCCTCCCCGCTCGCTTTCAAACTTACGTCTATTCAATTTCAAAGCCTGCCGTTCTCTTACGGATCTATCAATACACTTTCTCTTCATGTCTATTTGTTCATAGCAATAAAATTACTGTCCGCTCTTGGCGCTTTGCATGGAGACGATAAATTACTTTCTGCTTCTGAAAAAACTTCATCAAAGATCGTTACTTCCGCGCTGGGAGAATACAAAAATACCGATCAAAGCGTAGAAAGCCACATAATGGGGAATCCATTAATTCATACTGGTGCGGGGATCAGTATTTGCACCACTCACCGTCGTTCTCCGGGAGATCTATAGTTATAGATAGCCGAGGAAGAGCAAATGTGTGAAAATAGGCTGCGTGCTATAAAATAAAACCCAACGGCGGGAGATAATTTCTCACCGCAGCATGAAACGTACGTGGAGACGGACAACAAATCGCTAGAACCAGAAACAAGCAACAGGTACTCGAGCACGATCGTTGTTTTTTTTTGGATTACCGTTAAAATCCTTCTTGCCTCCTGTTCATCGGCGATTTCCCCCTTGCTCATCCTGCATAGGGTAGTATGCACAAAGGTTATGTGCCCGGATCGTACACTACCGTTCAAATGTTCTCCGCCTCGTTTTCAAACTTACATCTATTCAATTTCGAAAAGCCTGCCGTCCTCTTTACGGATCTATCAATACACTTTCGCTGCGTGTCTATTTGTTCTGGCAATGAAATTACCGTCCGCCTCTAGCGCTTTGCATGGAGAGGAGATGATAAATTATCTGCTTCTGAAAAACTTGCCATCAAAGATCGTTACTTCGCGCTGGGGAGAATACAAAAATAACAATCAAAAGTGTAGTCTATAGAAGTTAATTTGGTTCTGAAGGAAAGAAAGTTCTATCAAAAAGCAAGAATTTAGTAGTGTTTTTAAGGTTTGCGTTGATCGTCATTTATTTATAGCCTGTTCTGGTCATCATCATCATCAGTTAGCTTTAGACCATATATGACAATCAAAAACGCTTTTGTATTGAATCTACAGCGGTTTATTTTCAGACCAAGAGAAGCACCGTGGAAACCGTGGTCCTTGTCCTGTTGAGTGTGCTGGAGGAGGCCGCGTTGGTTCGATTTCTCGGCGTTTGTACTTATTATTTCAAAGGAAAATTTCTCGACTCGCTGAGCATGAGCAATAACTGTGTTGTAATACTGGCGTCATAAGCCAGTGGAATAGTACACGAAGTTAGAGAGTTGACAACCAGCTAATTGTGCTAAGCAGTAAGGCTTGACATGCCAAGAAAAGATAAAGAAAAAGGAGGCCATTAAAACATCCCCTGTAGCAACTGACTGAAACTGAAATCATCATCAGTCGTAATGACGCGAAAATAGCCTGCACTCATCATGAAGAGACGTCGTCCACTGTCGAGCCAACCACCACGTCAATTTAGCCATTATGGTAAAGATCACAACAAAACAATCAATTAGAAATTGTTCCCTCGATGGCACACATTGACTAAACGAATCCATGCAAGACACACTTCTCAGTGAAACTGACTTCTCCAGAACAAGCTGTGTTGGTTGCTATTGCAGTTGAACTCAACTCGTACCTAAGTCGAAAAAGCAAACATCGTTTTTCCCTTTTGTGCATTCGACTTCAATGTAGCACTTTTCAGTGGAAATCCACAGAGACACTTTGTTCCGCATTACGGTTGGTGGCATTTTTACGATGAATGCAAAATTTTTTCTATAACAGTGTCTGAGACACAGAAATAAAAACATCCTTTCAGCGTGCCAGCTTTAAGGTGCATGTAATAAATTCCACCCAGAGAAGGTTCCGGGTTGCTTTCATGGCAGTAATTAAGCAAGGTTGTAAGTTACTTTGGCCGCTGAAAGAAATAAGCCAACGAACAAGAGTCCAGCCTTGTAGTACAGGGAAACGGAATCATTTAAGAATTGAATGCCTTTTCTTCTCTTTTATTTGGTTGCATTGTTCATAACGTCTGTCTTCATTCGGCGTCGAAGGACAACACGGATGGAATGTCTTCACGACTGTTAGTTGTACCCGGTAGAGAGATTCGCATGTACGCCAACCGTGTGCTGCAAGAACCGTCACTATTAATATTCATTAGGGCCCCGGTGACTGGGACTGGGTCCCTAGAATGGCAACAAACCGTTCCCGCTGGAGGGACCAATGTTCCCATAAATTACTTCACCCGGTGAAGGTTGGCCACTGCGGGATATTTGATGGTAGGGTAGCAGAACAAACGACGTAATCACGTAATCGGTTTTTAGCTCGGATGAATCTAGATTACTGGAACTGTCCAGTCGCTGGAACATGACCAATTCAGGCCATTCGCTTGTCATACTTTTTGCATCCTCAGTGATCTATCGAAAAGTTAGTTGAAAATATTGTTTTGGGAGTTCGATGGATTTCCCTAGCCGAAATACATGTCACATAAATAGAGTGTAATCGTTTCTTTTTTATTTGTGTATTTCCAGATCCAATTAGCACCAACCGTTGAAAGGTAATAAATGCAGTGTTATCATAAAAATAGTTATCACGGTTGAATAAATATATCTCCTACAGCGTGCTCGACATGGAACAAATAATGATTGATAACTTTCATTTGATTTTAAAACGATCCACTTAGGGTGGTTGCGTGGATTGGAAAGAAGAATAAATACTTAATTTTTTGATTGAACAATAACCGTTTCGTCAGACATAATGAAAGAAAATATCAGCGAGAAAAATTCGCGCCCCACCTCACAGCCAGTTCAATTAAAACAGACCCGAACAAAACCGGATTAAATTGATGCCATGAAGAAAAAAAACTCAATTGCCAACTAACAGGCAGCTTCCCACCTCGGTCAATACCAATGACCGAACATTTTCAGTCGACATAATTAATAAACGAATTAAAATATGGTTGCCCAAACTGTGGAGCTACAGAATAAATATTAATTCAATCGCACCAGCAGCACAACAACGTAATCTGGCGGCGTCCCATTTCATAGTTGAACTGTGCCAGCTGGAAGATCAACAGGCGCGCCGGGTTGAAGTCACGTTTTATCCCGACACGGGTTCACCGGAAGTCGGCCCCGCGCTGTAGAGTCATGCGGGCTTCGAAGGAGCGTGATTAAATGCGTTATCAGTGTGGAAATTATGTACGTTCATATCTTCAATGAATAAAATTTACATTAATCTCATCGGTGGTCCTCTCGGGTAGCGAAATTTTGGACGGATGCGCTCCTGTTTGGGACACAGATTATCTTCAACTTCGTCGGGTTCGCCGGTAGGGGTAGGATGTGTCCGTTATGTTCTGAGAAATGCTTCACAGTAGAGTGGCGCTGCGAAATGTAGCAACAACCGTTCATAATCGGCAGAGACGACCGCTGGATGACAACAGTGGGTCATAAATATGTATGATGACCAAATCGAGTCGGCAACAGCCAGCAACAGTCTCAGTAGGCTGCTCCAGGATAGGATCTGGCCGACGAATATGTTGGCCAGATTGTGTGACATGATCCGCGTTGCGTGTGTGATTTGTGTAAATAGGGAATGATGAATGTTTTTTTTTGGATACGAACTCTTGGACCTTTTCGAAGAGTTTGATTAGCTTTTGCAGATGGTTCATAAATTGCCAGTTTGGTCATATTAATTTTATTTTCGAGCCGTGGAGTTCTGATTGACTACCTGTGCAATTCGGTTTTCCATTTTTTTTTTGTCTTGATTATCGAGATTTTCAGCCTCAGGCTGGTTCATCTCCCGTCGTAGTCAGTCAAACACCACTTTTGGGCATTTTCGTAACTTCTCCGGGGGTGAGATTCGAACTCGTGACTTAGGCGTGAGAGGTATGGATGTTAACCAATACGCCGGAGTCGCCCCCGGTTTTCCATTTAATAAACTCCTTGTTGGCTGAAAAATTCTGAAAATATTGCCTCAGAAGAGGTAACAGACGCTTTTCAACGCCGTTTATTTCCCCAGTTGTGATGAATTGTTGACTTATTTTTCGCATGCCTTCGAATTTTTCGAAAAAAATAAACCATTTTCTGTTCCTTAAACTTGCCTCCAACTTTTCTTTATCCTTGGTGGTGTAGAGTGTCTCCCCAGTAATTTTGAGACCTTGACATACGTTTCATCGCCCTTCATAACACAGCCAGTATGTTTTGTTAAAACCCAATCATTTAGTTTTCGGGCCCTACTATTCGATTTTTCTGGTTCTTTATCATCCCGACGAGATTTCCCGAAGCTCGCAGCATGCCACGCTTTCGAATTGACGTATTTTTATTTTGCTCCATCGATTTTGCAAAAACAAACATTTTGTTCAATATTCGATACACGATATTTAAATCAAACCTTGATTAATTGATTGGAAGTGAACCGGAAGTGACAGTGCGAAGCCCGGAGTCTTGTAAAGCCTGTCCATGTTATATTTCGGACACCAAAATAATAGCAGCAAAGAAAAATTAACACATAATTCAACAAAACCGATCACAATAAAAGAGTTATGTCTACATAAGAAATAGTTTATCAAGATGTTAATTCTCCTTTCTGTAAAATTCTCGAACCTTCGGTGATACCCCCGCCATCAGGTTCGGTACGGTATCCTCAAATACACCCGCCGTGACTATTCTCCATCATCTGCTTTAGAAATCATCGGTACCATTTGCTTTCTTCTTAGTTTCGAAGAGTTTCCGCTTAACTAGAACTCAGTACTTCTCTATTGAGCGACGTTCTTGACTGTTTGGTGGATTGACTGTTTTGGCATTTCGTATAAAGGGCGAACACGAAATTATTGCGACACCGAAAATGTCATGCCAATTTTCTTATAATGTTTAGAGTCAAACCTAAATTTTAGGGTAGTTTTATACATATATTTACTTCAAAAATCAAAAGAAATGTTAATCGATGGAGCCTTGAGTGTAAAATTGAACGCATTTTCGCTTGATGCCCTCTATCAAAGTCTTTACAGTGTCATCCGGTACCAGTTTCTCAGTTTTTTTTTCCATTTTCTTAACATGTCCTTCTCGTCTTTGACTGTCTTCTTGCTCTTCCGAAGTTCCCGCTTCATTATTGCCCAGTACTGCTCCACCGGGTGCAGCTCCGGACAGTTTGGCGGCTTCATGTCCTTTGTAACAAAACGGACAGAATTGGCCTCATACCACTCCAGGACACTTTTAGAATAGTGGCATGATGCCAAATCTGGCCAAAATAGCGGAACTTCGTCGTGCTGCTGCAAGAACGGCAATAGGCGCTTCTCGAGGCACTCAGATTTGTAGATCTCACCATTTACTGTGTCCTTTGTCACGAAAGGCTCACTCCTCAGTCCGCAAGAGCAGATGGCCTGCCAAATGAGATATTTGGAGGCGAACTTCGACATTTTCTTCTTCTAAAATTTGTCGTCCACATAGAACTTGCTCTTGCCGGTGAAAAACTCCAACCCCGGGATTTGCTTAAAATCGGCTTTTATATACGTTTCGTCGTCCATCACACAGCAGCCATATTTTGTCAGCATCTTCTCGTAGAGCTTCCAGGCCCGAGTTTTAGCCGTCGATTGTTGCTGCTCATCGCGGTTTGGGAAGTTCTGTACCTTGTATGTATGTAGTCCAGCTCTCTTCTTTGCATTCTGGACGTAGCTCTGCGACATGCCGATCTTTTTAGCCAAATCACGGCTTGAGACGTTGGGATTTGCTTTAATCATCCGCTTCACCTTTCCTCCGTCTTTTGTTCTCCGGTCCCGGTTTTCTTCCAACTCCTTTACCGTGGTCCAACGTCAACCGCTCCTGGAACCGCTTCAGCACTCTGGAGACGGTTGAATGGTGAGTGTTCAACATTTTTCCCAACTGCCGGTGCGACAGGTCAGGAAATTCCAGGTGTTTGGAAAGAATTTGTTCTCTCGACTCGCGTTGGTTCACCTCCGTTTTCGTTGAATCGAAAAACACGACTTCGAGTTTGACAGCATGTAAACAATACACATCAATGAGAAAGTGTGCAAAATTTAGTTGATTTTTACCCAATGGTAAAAAAGTTCTGCCCTGTTGAATGTGTCGCAATAATTTCGAGTGGCCACAAAATAACGGGAATGACTTCAATACTTGTCAATCAGAAGAATATTGTTTTTAGAGAAATACCTTATGTATATGAATCCTTTCTACATTCAAAAATTTGTTTTCGTTTATTTTCCGTCGATTCATTTCCTTACACCACGATGATAACCATCGACGCCAGGAAGACTACTCCACTACCTGAACCCTACATATCGCACTCATCAACACATGAGCCGGGACTACGGCTTTACTTTCCTTCCGACCAGATTTTTTCGCGTAGAAAAAACACCGACCTCGACTGGGATTGATCCCACACCACCTGGGGTGCAAAGTAGTAGTCAAACTTACCACTACACCACCGGCGCCCTTCATAAAGTTGTCACATCTCCTTCTACATCATAATCAAAAACACAAAACAAAAACATATATATTAGAGTATGATGTAATGTATCTATGTGATATTGTCTTTTAATCTACATTATCAATTATGAAATCTTAACTGCCAATAACGAAGAAATGTCATATGAATTGGCAAGAGAATATAATGAACATGGTATACTTATCGTGGAAGTTGGCACGACTCTCTCGTTCGCCGTACACGCCGTAAAAAATAATAAACATTAACAGGCGCGTAAAATTTTTCCTCTTTTAATTTCAAGGCCCCCAAGGTAACGAAATTGTTTGCAATCTTTCATGTGCCATGCAAAAATGTTTGCAATCTTTCATACAAGAGGATAGATTCAGGCGTTGTATGGCTTACATGTACATGACATATTCGATTATTTCCTACCAAATCTAGCATTCCCTCTATGAGCGATAGATAACGCAGAAAATTCAATGTTTCTTGTTATCTATGTACCATTGGAACCATTCTTCCATACTTCCACCTTTCAATCAACTCACTTTCTTCTATCAAGAAACCTCGACCCGTTGATAGATCATTAGTCCAAATGCCATTAAGCTCTATGCGCAATGAGTGTATCAGAAAGCAGTTATAAACATCCAGATGCGTTAATACGCATACAACTACTGTATATATTTTTAGCGTGTAAGCGCCATTTGCTTTGTTTACATGTCAAAAATGATTATTCGGTTCATTCATTTCCGTTGATAAAGTTGTATTCAAAATGTCGCGAATTGAATTTGAGACTAAAAAGAAAATTCTGCACACTTGGTGCACCTGAAAAGGGTGTTACTTACAACCAGATTGCGAAAAGAGTAAATGTTCACCCGGCATGTAAAACGCATCATCGAAAAGTTTGGTAAGGAGTGCTCCTCAAGGATTTACCAAGAAGTGGCCGGAAACCCGGCTCCAGCAACCCCGATTTGGACCAAAAAGTTGTGGATTATATTCAACGGAACAAATCTGCCTCTACTCGCGATCTAGCCAAGAAGTTCAGGACCAGCATCGGAATGATTCAACGAATCAAGCGCAGGAATGACTTGAAGACGTACAAAAAGCAGAAAGTGCCCAAACAAACTCCGGAACAAAAGTCTCAGTGCCAAAACCAGGGCTCGAAAGCTGTACAGCTGCATTTTGGACAATGTCGACCAGTGCATTTTGATGGATGACGAAACATACGTTAAAGAAGATTCAAGAACGCTACCGGGGCCGCAGTTTTATACTAAATCTGTTGGGGAACGTGTGCCAACCGCAGATACGACTGTTGCGATGGAGAAATTCGGTCAGAAGGTGCTCATTTGGCAAGCTATTTGCACATGTGGCTTGCGTTCTTCAATTTTCTATACAAAAGGAACTATAAATGCTGAGATTTATCAAAAGGAATGTTTGAAGAACAGGTTGCTACCATTGTATAGAAAGCACCAGTCCCCTCCTCTCTTTCTGGCCAGATTTGGCATCGGCACATTACGCCAAATCCACTCTACAGTGGCTGACGGAGAATAACATCAAGTCTCGTAGAAAAAGACATCAACCCACCAAACTGTCCCCAGTTGCGACCGGATCGAACGCTATTGGGCAATAGTCAAGCGTATATTTAAGAAGGATGGTACAGTGTCCCAAAACATGACCGATTTTAAGAAAAATTGGGCAGCGGTATCCAGGAAGTGCACAAAGGTCACTGTGCAGAATTTGATGGCAGGTGTCAAATCAAAGGTACGGGCATTCTACAGAAATGAACATGATGACTAGTTTTTCCGTTTGGATCTTTTGTAAACATGTTAAGCTATAATAAACTGAAATAGTATGTTAATTTTAACCATGTTTTCATGCCTATTTTATTATTTGGAGGTTTATAACTACTTTTCGATACTCTCCTTATTATGCCAAACGCTATTAGGCCGAATGAGTCATTAGACCGAACATGTTCTTGGCATGCTTATCAAATGTTGATGTTCTGATCGAGGTGGTCCTAACTATTCTTGTTTTAAGCGAGCATTAACAATAAATAATTGGAATTTATTTCATACTTGCAGGTAAAAAAATGGAAAAATCTTGAAATTCAAAAATATGACTTCAAGTAAATAGCGTTGCAGTGAGCGAAGGCTGAAAGATCGAAATCCACAAGAGGAGGATTCTTCTCAGGTTTTCGTTTCTCGAATCTAAATATATGAATTATAGATTCATGATGTTGCATGAGCCAGGTATATTTTGTCGGTAATTTCAGATTTCTCAGAAATGCTTTTTATGGATCTTTTTTTTAAAGTGTCTGCAGTTCCAACCTTTAACGTCTGAAGACTGTCATGCTAGGGTTTCAATTGGTTTAAACTCATAAAGTGTTTCTTAGCAGCCTTTCCTCCAAGTGATATCAGATGAATCATTTATCTATCATACCGAACTTAAAGCGAATCCAGTGGAAACTTTTATTGGCAACTAATTTTCAATTCACGTTTAATTTAGTATATTCTCCCATGAAAATGCTTCACAGAATATATAAATATGATAACTTGGTTACTTAGACTGAATTTGATACCCATTCAAACAGTGAACTATACCGTTATGATTTTTTATTCATCAAATAAACCCCACTTACTCGAAAATGCTGTTGATTTCGTATTGTCTACAAAAGAACTTTTTTTTTCACAAGTAGTTAATATGGAACGATGTCGAAAAAAAACCGGGGTTGACGACAATAGTTAAGCTCTCTTGAGAAGTTTGGTGCTTTATAAAATCACTTTCAAGAAGTTTTGGATAGTTCTGTTTTTTTTTCTGCTGTGTAGCAGGGTATTATTAGCAAATTAGAATGATTTTAACTCTCTCATACCAAACCACAGACGTGCACAGAGAAAAGAGAGGTTATGTGTATCAACGCTCTCTGTTCCTCTCTCCCTATCGCAATCATATGTTTTGTTTTGTTCCAACCTGTTCAGTTGCGTTCAAAATGCCGTCGAAGCAAGAAGCTTTAAGGCCTCACCAAACTGCAGCGTTTTTTGCCACCGCCGCAGTGAAATCGTGGTGAAAAATCACCGCAGTGAGATCACATGGTGAATTATGGGACCGCACAAACCAACGCGATTAAAAAACGCATCGCGTTGGCTTGTGCGCTCCCATAAACCGTCATGTAATCTTACCGCGGCAATTTTATCGCCACGATTTCGCTGCGGCTGCGGCAAAACTAAAAAAACGCTGCAGTTTAGTGAGGCCTTTACGCTAGCGTATTGTACAGTTCTATCAAACGAACATAAATCACGGGAAAAAGTTGACTGTGAACTATTTAAATACCGAGAATGTACCAGTTTCAACCATCTATCGTATCCACGAAACAGCTTGTAGGAGTGGTAGTGGGAGACCGGTTAAAATAATGGATATGAAAGGTCTTAGATTGCTGCATAGTACTTTTAACAACAAAGATTCGATTAGTTAATCTGATGCAGCAAAACAGTTCAAGACTACGCAATCTTACATCTGCAAGACGTTGAAAGAGATAGAAATAGTCTGCCGCAAGAAATCAAGAGCACTAGAATACACAGAGTAGCAGATATCAACTGTAAAACCACAATGCCACTAAATGACCCGAAATTACGCCGGAAAATGTTTTGTTTTGGATGATGAAATCTACTTTCTGCTCTCAAAAAGTAACATCCATGAAAATGATCGATATTATTCTGATCATTTCTACTGCATCTTTGAAGGTGAAATATAAGTTCAGGCGGAAGTTCGAGCAGAAGGTCATGCCGTATATTGCCATACCTGAGAGAGGAATTTCCAAAATATGGTTCAAGCCCAGTGGTTTAGAAGTTTACCAAAATCAATGTTTGAAAAAGAAATTTATTTCATTTCTTCAAACATATCCTGCAGACGGAAATTACGTGTTTTGGCCGGATAAAGCGTCGTTGCATTATGCGAGAAAAACTCTAGCCTTCTTGGAAAGCCAAAGTATCCCGTATGCACCAAAAGACTGCAATCCAACAAATTTGCCCCAATGTCGCCCGATCAAAGATTTCCTTGGATATTTGAGTTCGCTGTTGTACAAAAACAGCTGAAGAGCCAAAGACTGCAAACAACTGATTAATAGAGTCAAAAGATGCATTCGCAAAATCAACAAAGCAGCTGTATTAACGCTCCTGTTCAAACATCAGGACAAAGCTTCGTTGAGCAGCTGATGATCGAACGTATTCAAATGTTCATAATTTTTTTTAAATAAGAGTCGTGCCTTCAAAATAAATAAATCAGTTTTCCTTTGATATAAACAAGTATTTTTGGTATGGCCTTTAAGAAAAATTCTACATATTTCAGTTATACCCCGTTAGTTTTCAAGTTTGGCAGACCGAAATTGTTTAATCCAGAAGCAGTATGCGAGGGATCTTTTCATATTAAGATAAACAAGTTAAGGCATAATTAAATCCAAATTAATTCAATTTATTCCGAATTATTAATATACTTCTACGGTGCTTGCCCAATTAACATGCATTTTAAAACAAATAAATTAAATATTAAAATAAATTATATATCATAGCCAATATATATTGGCTTTAAAACATGACTTCCACACCGCTGCTAAAAAAAACCCTACGCAGAGACAAGTTAGGGATATTTTTTTTTGCGTTGACAAAAGCCCACTTTCCATAAGTATGCAAATGAACACGACAATCCCTCCAGTGAGCCAGCACTGTGTCGGCTGCTTCACAACCCATGGTCACAATCAGCCATGAGTAAGTAAAATGAATTAATCATCAATATGTAAAGTAGTGTGTAAAGTAGTTGGACGAAGAATGTGCACTTTAAAAGCTAAAACAAACTGCTGTCCGGCGGTGGTTTGTTTTTCAGCAAATGAAAAGAATCCTTTGGATTTGAAAAAACGAGTGACTTCCATCGTTGAGCCGACAGTATTTAGTTCTATCAAAACACCATGCGTCCCCATTTTATCACTCCGATACCGCTTTAAATGGTTACCTTTTTGACACAGCGTCGTGAAGCCTGATGATCCTCCACGAAATTCATGGCATTATTTATTTGAACAAGGCGCTTTAAAAATAAGGAAACTCATTTATCGTGTGACCTAAATCAAAAGAAAACGATTTGAAAGTACAAACATTGTACACGCTTGAACATTTTGTTTTTCTTCCATAGCGGCTCGATTCGTAAAATCAACGAACGACAAAATTCAGCTGTTAACAATACCGAATCTGTCGTAAACTTTTCTGGTGCTATGCATTTGGGACGACTGTTTGTTGGTGTGGAAAGTTAAAAAAAATCCTCCTCCGGGTAAAGCACACGGAGTAAAATGGTGAGAGGGCAGCTTAACAACTTGAGCGCAACAGTTTGCTTGAGCGAGTTCTCATAATACCTACATAATGTGTACCATTAGGGTGATGCAAAATTTGAAATATTTGTTCCCCTAAGCAATCGACGCCAATTTGGGTCCTGATAGTCCCCAAAAAATTTGAACACATTCTGGTTTTAATTTGCTTTGCACACGCTATTCAAAGTTTGTATGGGAATTAGTATGAAGAATCTCAAACTTACATTTCCAGATCCCTAACATCTTGATATTATGTCCTTAAACCAAATCTTATATATATTCATATAGTGTAAGTTGTCAACTATCAAAATGCCGAAGATACTTGACATGTAAATTTTATATAAAAATAGTTATTCAACAAATATAATAATAAGGAGTAAAAATATGTAATGTATATAAAATATATAAATATAAAATATATAAAAATATATATAATAATATAAATAAAATAAAATACATAAAATATATGCATATAAAATATAAAAACATATAAATAATAAGAAAACAAAAATAAGAATAAAACATCATACCTAAACTGTGTATTTTATGTTTTATTGAATAACTATTTTTGTATAAAAATTTACATGTCAGGTATCTTCGGCATTTTTGATAGTTGACAACTTACACTATATGAATGTATATAAGATTTGGTTTAAGGACATAATATCAAGATGTTAGGATCTGGAAATGTAAGTTTGAGATTCTTCATACTAATTCCCATACAAACTTTGAATATCGTGTGCAAAGCCAAATTAAACCAAATGTGTTAAAATTTTTTGGGGACTATCAGGACCCAAATTGGCGTCGATTAAGCTTAGGGAGCAAATATTTCAAATTTTTGCGATCACCTAGTGTACCATTCGTATACCCATGGTAGTGATGTTAACAGAAGCGTATCAAGAAAAAAAACGAAGTAGGCACATTAGGGTAGGCCTGTTTTTGTTTGGGGATCACACTCAGTACAGGAAGTGGCAGTCAGCTCATAGATCGACACCTGTCTGAAATGTTTGTTCAAATTTATTCAATGGTCAGTTGGATCCAACCGAAATCAGTAATCTATTTGCTTTTTCAAGATGTTTGCACAACTCGTAACTGTCAAAGATCGAGATTATCAATATTTTTCATATCTTACTGAACCTTCATTATATGTATTAGAAGCAGTTAAAAGCACATAAGACGCATCTAAAGGCGCTGGTCCTGATGGATTAGCGCCAGTATTTTTGAAAACATTATCAAAGGAATGAGTGGTTGTTTGGTTGTTTAATTCATCTTTAAAAACGGACATATTTCCCCTCATTTGGAAGGAATCGTACTTGGCTTCAATCTTTAAAAGCGTGAAAAAATCGGATGTTGGGTGTGTTTGCAAGTTTCTTTTGTATTCCCAAACTGTTTGAGCCCAGAACGGTAACCATAGTTCGAAGAAGTGAGTTTGCTCTGCTGATATATTAGAGATTTTCTTATTTCTTATTCTTTGGTCTAGCGATAACATGCGTATGAATATCATTCCACATAGTGAATCGATATCAATTATACGTGCTGGCTACAACCGTTACACTGTAGCTATAGCATTGCAGACTGCACTCCAAGAGAGTGTTGGCACTGTTACATTCAACATTTCACATGTTGGAATGTTTCTAATATTGGAAAGCTTCCATTTGACCGACATGAAAGTTTTCATGGAAATACGTAAATCATCTGACATTGAAGTCTTCTTAAGAGAAGTTGATAATTTCCATATTCGGTGTAAAAAAAGTTTGCTAGAGGTTAACGCACATTTTCATCACAGTCTCGTTCACTAAAAAGCGCAGTGTAAGGCAAAACACCATCACTATAGGTCAGCAAACTGTTAAAAGATGCAATTTAGTACACTAGCACGTTTGGCGTAAGCACACCACTGCCATCTGTTCAGCTTCATCACCCATCACAGTATGCTCAACAGATGGCGCAAGTGTGTCAGTGACAATGATTTGTAGTGCAAAATGTTCAACGTTTTATGTCTGTTTGTCTGTGCTGGATCTCTGCTCCACACACCTCCAGTACTGCCGAATGAATAAGAAATTGTTGAAGGTGTACCCCTTTTATATCGTTTACTGCTGGATATGAGCAGTGTTGCCACATTTTTTTCATGGAAAATCTGTATTTTCACAATCAAAAATCTTGTTTTATCTGTATCTGGCTTATGAAAATCTGTAAACAAAGCTGTATTGTTCATTTTCGTGTTTTGTGTCCGTTTACTGATTGAAACATAACTTTGCAAATACTTTCCACAATACATAGCAAATACTTTCCGCGCTTCTTAAATCACACTTTATACCCCGTTTCCCCCAATGATGTTTTTTACAGCGAGCAGTGTGAGCAGTGTGTGAGAGTTCATCCGCAGCTAGAGAGTTTAATTTACCACAGCAAATAGAATGCAATTAACGCTCCAATAGATACTTCACAATTAAACTAAATGCCAATAACTTTCTAATTTTATCATATCTAGCGTGAGAAACTAGTACTGCTAATTAGTTTTGACAGCTAAAAAAGTTCACGCTCAGATCAGCCTCTCTTTCATTTGTATTACTATCCCTTTTTTTCACGGAAATATTACTAAATTTTCGTAAAAATTGGAACGACTTAATATATGAGTTGTTCCAATTTTTTACGGAAATTGGGTAAATTTTCCGTGAGAAAAAAAGGGACAGTAATATAAATGAAAGAGAGGTTGTTTGAGCGTGTTGCTTTTAAAGTTATCACACTTATTGTGGTAAGCACCAACAAGTACTGTCTTAGGATTAAATTCCGATTTGGAATGTCTTGCTGCTTTTATGGTGAACTTGATCCCAATCAACTTGACTCCAAGCAAACATTTTGCAGTTCATCCGAATAGGGATGATAATATAAGTAAATCCAAGTTGGAGCTTTCGTCCATGAGATGGTTCACAGAATTTTGTAAAGAAAAAAATGCGGAACTTAATCTTAGAAATGTCACAGTGAGTTGAGTATGATAGAGCGAGATTTCTAGAAGGCAGGCATGTGGAGAAATGTTCGTTTTCCCAGGTTCTTGTCTTGTTTTGGAGACTCGAAAACAGGCATGGGCAAACTGAGGCAATACTTAGTATATTTTCTGAAGGAATTTTCTTTGAGAGGAATCCTTGTGCTGTTAGCACGTTTTTTAAAATTTATCCTTAATAATGGGGAATATTGATTTTGTTATCACAACCTAACCTAACCTAAAACAAAAGTATTTTACAAAAAATAAGCTATATATATCAAATAATGACTCAAGTTCCATAACTTGAGAAGAAATTTTTGAAATCAATATTTTTGTTGAAGTACTCCATTAGTTTCATCGGTACAAAAAGTTTTGTTAAAATAAAATGTACTTTGTTGATGCAAACTTCTTTTTTTCTGCAGATTGACAAATCTTTCTGCTATAATACCCAATGTTAGATGCGATATATCAACAATGATTGGTACATTTAACTAATCATGTTTTTTGTTGTCGCTAGAAGCACGTTATCAATTATAATGTTTGAAAATTGGAAATATCCTTCTTATCATCATGCAGTGAACAACAATTGATAAGAAGGATATTTCAATTTTCAAACAATGATTTAGTAGTTTAGTGGTAACCGGTTTGATTTACAGATCAGGTGGTTGGGAGTTCAGTCCGACTTTTACTTCTTTACTTATTTTTAAACTAACTTTTTTGCCATTTCACAGATTTTCTGGCGATTGCCGAACGTTCAGCTTTTGAGATTTCGGTAAATGTAGCAATGTTAGAATATATTTAACATAAAAGAAATACAATACCTAGTCTAAACAGCGTATAGTGTGTAGATCGAAAACGAAACCCCAGGCCAAGCCGATATGACAGAAAAAAGACAGAAAGATTGACGACTAAGCCAGTTAAACATAAGACACTGCCTGGATTCTTTGTTTTGCTTCAGACTTAGATTTCTTTACAGAAATCTGTAATATTTTACCTGATTCTTAACAGTTGAATGATCGGTAACCGATTTAACGGATTTCGGTAAAATTTTACATTTTCCCGTAAACATTTTACAGATAAACGTAAAATTTCACCGAAATTCGTTAAATCGGATTACCGAACATTCACCTGTTGAGAATTCGTTAAAATTTTAAAGATTTCTGTAAAAAAAAAACTAAAGGTGTTGGTAACTAAATCCCAATAAACAAATGCACGAATTAAAATTATTTTCTAAAATCAGTAAAATCTGTATTTTTGTATTAGAAAACCGAAAAATCTGTATCTTTACAGATAAATCTGTATATTTGGCATCCCTGCATATGAGACCTCCCTTGATCACATATTTGGAAATCTGTGATTAGGAAACACTTTTATTTTCGTTATTTTCAATGGTATCAACGGATAATGTTTTATAAAGGATGGAAAGGTCAAAACTTAGTCGACTCAAATATGACGCAGTATTTTTAATCGTGCATTTAAAATACTTGAACACCCCCCATTTTGTCTGTGTCTACGTACGAAATGTTGACTCATTTTTTTAACCATTTCTATTTAGTTGTCAAAATAGCATCGAAGCAAGAAGAGCAGCGTATCAAAATTTTGCACGCACATAACCATATTTCAAATTATTGCCCAAGCTGGCTTGTGCAAAATCACTTAATATTGCCAAATCAACCGAAGAATGTTATACAAGTGTTCTGAGAACGTCTGACGACTGCCAGAAAGCCGGGATTAGGAGGAAACCGAAACCAGAAAGCAGAAAGCGATCGGAAGAATAGTGGCCAGCATTTTCAAATGCAATCCCAACCTTTCCATAAGAGATATCGGAAACAAATTTGGAAAGTCCCCCACAACTGTGCAGAGAGCAAAGAAACGAGCAACGAGGAAAATCGGAAGCCCTGTGTTTTGTAGACGATGACGTTCAAAAAGAAATAAAGATGGATCATTCATTTATTATACTAATCAGTGTGCACTTATGTTTGGTCAATTTTTTACCGTTCCACCCTTTAGTTCAACCGATTGATGTTAACATCTTGAAAATATATCGAGCGTTCATTAAGTTATTAGTAATTAATTTGTTACGATATTTGGTGACGGTCGCATGTTTTTAGATTTTCAATTGACACCCTACTTCAAGGGGTTTCCAACAAGTTTTGAAGTGACAAGTAATCAGAGATTATTTTAATTTCCGCAAAGTAATTATATAATCTTAGGTAATTATAGTAATCATCAGTAACCATAAGTAATTATAAGTAATCATAAGTAATCATTAGCAATCATAACTAATCATGAATAATAGCAAGTAATCTTTGATAAATAATCAGGAGTAATCCCAAGTAATCATATGTAATCATAACTAATCATTAGTAATCATAAGTAATCATAAGTAATCAAAAATAACCAATGATTATCAAACCATTAAACAGTTGGAAACTGAATCAAATGACTTTCGATTTTACACTTGTTCTATAAGTTATATATTATGTCTGAAGTAATGCGCCATATAGCGCATCCGACGCGCTATACAGTACAATACTTCAGACCAAGCTTTAGACACTATATATCAAGGGGTTTCCAAAAGCATTGATTACTTGTCATTTCCAAAGTTACTCTGATTAGTCAGTGATTACACAGATTATTGTGATTACTAATGATTAATAATAATTACTCATGATTATTCGTGATTACCCATGATTACTTGATGGTTACTTATGATAACTTGCGTGATTATTTGATTACTCAGTGATAACAAAGATTATTGTGATAAATGGTGATAATGTTATGGTTACTCATGATTATTTGTGATTATTCATATTACTAATGATTTTTTGATTATTACTTATGATTACTTGCGTGATTATTTGATAACACAGTGATTACAAAGGTTATTGTGATTACAGATGATAACTTATGACTTTTCAGGTTATGGTGCTGAAGCGTTCGACGGCTCAATCTTTGTGATTTTACATGATTCTGTTAGGTAGGAAATTTTGACAATCCTGGTCATCTCTGGCCCCTCGGAACGTCAAGCGGATAAACCCCTAATGTGGATTATTCAATTTTGGACCCAAAACATGATTTCCATGGCTCAGTCTTCGTGGTGTTTCATGCTCATGATTATTTTAGGTCGGATCGGTGGCCCTCGAAATGTCTTCCAGAGATACCCGTGATATAGAACAAACGAATTTCATATAAAAACTATTAGTTCGACGGCTCAACATGCGTGATTTTTCATGCTCATTAAAATGTTATCATTGAAATGGATCACAAACCATCCTTGTCCTCTAGTGTCACCAGATTATCTCTCGAATAAACCCGTATTACGAGACAATTAATGTTTAACACCAAAACCCACCGTTTGATAGCTCAAGCTTCGTAATTCTTTAGTACATCCGTTTGCGCATTTACTTTTCAACATAAAAATAACCGAAATCATGTGAAATTTGGCGCGAAATTGCTTGCGATTTTGTATTGGTTTGACGGTTTGACATTTAGTTTCCACTGACACCGTGAATAAAGATAACCTAAATAGTCATGTAACTAATCCTTTTTTTGTGTAGCCATGTCCAATTTAAGGGAAATAATCAAGAAAACATGAAAGTAATCATAAGTAGTCATGAGTGACAATGAGTAATCATAAGTAATCATCTGTAATCACTATGGCCTTTGTAAGCACTGAGTAATCAAGTAATTAAAGGTAATCACGAATTATCATGAGTAATCATAAGTAATCATCAATTATCACAATAATCTTTGTAACCGCTGTGTAATCAGAGTAACTTTGGGGGAAGTGACAAGTAATCAATGCTTTTGGAAACCCCTTGCCCTAACCTTGCCGTAAGACGTCCTCTAAGTCAAAAACACTATCTTCAAAAATATTATTGAGACTGACAGGTCGACAAATCAACACCATCAAACTGATTGAAGTCGACGTTGTTGATTTGTTGACTTGTCAATCCCCACCACTATTGACTTCAAAATTGAATCCTAGAGGGTTTGAGCTGTTTAGTGGAATACTTGTTACTATAAATTAGAAGAAAAATTAGTAATCTCCATTTAAGTCCAACTACCTTTGCTTATCTTCGACAGATACGCGTATTTTCGTCTACAATGTGAAGACTTCTTCAGTGTCTCGTACTAGTCGAGTTATTAGTACGAGACACTGAAGAAGTCTGCACATTGTAGACGAAATACGCGTATCTGTCGAAGATAAGCAAAGGTAGTTGGAATTAACCGTTGTGTGGCCGAATGGGTACCCGGGTACCTTTTCGGATTTCAATTCACGATATTTAAATGGTTTTTCATTGTACAAGATTTAAACTCAGTTAGATCCAAGAAAATGACGGTCAAAATCGATTGCACAATTTTCCGGAATTTTTCAGCAAGCAGGGGTGAAATAAGGGGCTCTTACATTTTTTAACTACGTAGATGGCCGGATGGGTACCCGGGTACCCACGAAACTGAAATGCTTATATCTCAGGTGATTTTAGGCCGATTTGAACAATTTTGAAATCAATTGATTCAAAATTTATTCTTCTATCAAGCTGTTATCGAAATGGATCGATCCGGTCATTCTGATTTCCGGAAAATCCGGATTTCCATGGACATGTCTTGATTTGATGAACTGATCGTGGAATTCGGTAAATAATCAGCAATGTTGGTATCAAACTTCATGAAATTTCATCAGCAGGTTGGATTTAACTATCTTCGGTCCATCAGACGTGTGAACATCCTAGTGGCCATTGCGGAACAGGGTCCCCGCGGGGCCATGGGTGGTCATAAATAATTTTCCATCGAACCCCAACAATATGGGTATCAAACTTCTTGAAATTTCATCAGCAGGTTGATCTTTATTGTCGTGGGTCCATCAGACGTGTAAACATCCTAGTGGCCATTGCGGAGCAGGTTCGCTGCGGGGCCATGGGTGGTCAGTAAACATTTTTCATTGAAATCCCAGCAATATGGACATCAAACTTCTTGAAATTTCATCAGCAGATTGAATGTTACTATCTTGGGTCCATCAGACGTGTAAACATCCTAGTGGCCATTGCGGAACAGGTCCTTCGCGGGGCCATGGGTGGTCATAAACAATTTTCCATGGAACCCCAACAATATGGGTATCAAACTTCTTGAAATTTCATCAGCAGGTTGATTTTGATTGTCCTGGGTCCATCAGACGTGTAAACATCCTAGTGGCCATTGCGGAGCAGGTTCCCCGTGGGGCCATGGGTGGTCATAAACATTTTTCATTGAAATGCCAGCAATATGGACATCAAACTTCTTGAAATTTCATCAGCAGATTGAATGTTACTATCTTGGGTCCATCAGACGTGTAAACATCCTAGTGGCCATTGCGGAACAGGTCCTCTGCGGGGCCATGGGTGGTCCTAAACAATTTTCCATGGAACCCCAACAATATGGGTATCAAACTTCTTGAAATTTCATCAGAAGGTTGATCTTTATTGTCCTGGGTCCATCAGACGTGTAAACATCCTAGTGGCCATTGCGAAACAGGTTCTCCGCGGGGCCATGGGTGGTCATAAACAATTTTCCATGGAACCCCAACAATATGGGTATCAAACTTCTTCAAATTTCATCAGACGGTTGATTTTGATTGTCCTGGGCCCATCAGACGTGTAAACATCCTAGTGGCCATTGCGGAACAGGTTACCCGCGGGGCCATGGGTGGTCATAAACAATTTTCCATGGAACCCCAACAATATGGGTATCAAACTTCTTCAAATTTCATCAGACGGTTGATTTTGATTGTCCTTGGTCCATCAGACGTAAACATCCTAGTGGCCATTAGGAGCAGGTCTCGCGGGGCCATGGGTGGTCATAAACATTTTTCATTGAAATCCCAGCAATATGGACATCAAACTTCTTGAAATTTCATCAGCAGATTGAATGTTACTATCTTGGGTCCATCAGACGTGTAAACATCCTAGTGGCCATTGCGACAGGTTCCGCGGGCCATGGGTGGTCATAAACAATTTTCCATGGAACCCCAACAATATGGGTATCAAACTTCTGAAATTTCATCAGAAGGTTGATCTTTATTATCTCAGTCCATCAGACGTGTAACATCCTAGTGGCTATTGCGAAACAGGTTCTCCGCGGGGCCATGGGTGGTCATAAACAATTTTCCATGGAACCCCAACAATATGGGTATCAAACTTCTTGAAATTTCATCAGCAAGTTGAATTTACCTTGTGTCCATCAGACGTGTAATCATGCTAGTGGTCATTCCGGAACTGGTTCCCCGTCGGCCATGGAAAATTTTTTTCAATGAAATCCCAGCAATATGGGTATTAAACTTCTGGAAATTGTCTCAGTAGTGAGTTTCTCATATATTTGATATATTTGATTGGATGGATGGATAATATATTTGATATATTTGATATATTTGATGGATCATATATTTGATATATTAGATGGACACAAGGTAAATTCAACTTGCTGATGAAATTTTAAGAAGTTTGATACCCATATTGTTGGGGTTCCCTGAAAAAAATGATTATGACCACCCATGGCCCCGCGGGGAACCTGTTCCGCAATGGCCACTAGGATGTTTACACGTCTGATGGACCCAGGACAATAAAAATCAACCTGCTGATGAAATTTCAAGAAGTTTGATACCCATATTGTTGGGGTTCCATGATAAAATGATTATGACCACCCACGGCCCGACGGGGAACCTGTTCCGGAATGGCCACTAGAATGATAACACGTCTGATGGACCCAATATATAGAAATTCAACCTGCTGATGGAATTTCAAGAAGATTGATGCCCATATTGTTGGGCTTCCATGGAAAAATGTTTATGACCACCCATGGCCCCGCGGGGAACCTGTTCCGCAATGGCCACTAGGATGTTTACACGTCTGATGGACCCAGGACAATCAAAATCAACCTGCTGATGAAATTTCAAGAAGTTTGATACCCATATTGTTGGGGTTCCATGGAAAATTGTTTATGACCATCCATGGCCCCGCGGGGAACCTGTTCCGCAATGGCCAGGTTGATGTTTACACGTCTGATGGACCCAAGATAGTAACATTCAATCTGCTGATGAAATTTCAAGAAGTTTGATGTCCATATTGCTGGGATTTCAATGAAAAATGTTTATGACCACCCATGGCCCCGCGGGGAACCTGCTCCGCAATGGCCACTAGGATGTTTACACGTCTGATGGACCCAGGACAATCAAAATCAACCTGCTGATGAAATTTCAAGAAGTTTGATACCCATATTGTTGGGGTTCCATGGAAAATTATTTATGACCACCCATGGCCCCGCGGAGAACCTGTTTCGCAATGGCCACTAGGATGTTTACACGTCTGATGGACCCAGGACAATAAAGATCAACCTTCTGATGAAATTTCATGAATTTTGATACCCATATTGTTGGGGTTCCATGGAAAATTGTTTATGACCACCAATGGCCCCGCGGGGAACCTGTTTCGCAATGGCCACTAGGATGTTTACACGTCTGATGGACCCAGGACAATAAAAATCAAATTTCTGATGAAATTTCAAGAAGTTTGATACCCATATTGTTGGGGTTCCATGGAAAATTGTTTATGACCATCCATGGCCCCGCGGGGAACCTGTTCCGCAATGGCCACTAAGATGTTTACACGTCTGATGGACCCAGGACAATAAAAATCAACCTGCTGATGAAATTTCAAGAAGTTTGATACCCATATTTTTGGATTTCCATGGAAAATTATTTATGACCACCCATGGCCCCGCGGGGAACCTGTTCCGCAATGGCCACTAGGATGTTTACACGTCTGATGGACCGATAGTAAAATTCAACCTGATGATGAAATTTGAAGAAGTTTGATACCCATATTGCTGATTATTTACCGAAATTCACGATCAGTATTATCGTATAAAGACATGTCCTTGAAAATCCGGGTTTCCCGGAAACCAGAATGACCAGATCGATCCATTTCGATAACAGCTCGATAGAAAAGGAAATTTCGATTCGATGGAGCCCAGAACTGTTCAAATCGGCCTAAAGTGACCTGAGATATAGGCATTTCAGTTTCGTGGGTACCCGGGTACCCATCCGGCCATCGACGGGTGTTTTTTTTTTCGGTCACACAACGGTTAAATGGAGATTACTAATTTTTCTTCTGATTTATAGTTTCAAAATTGAGTCAATGGGAGCGGTCAGTTTCACCATACCATGAGAAAGTAACTAACAAAGTGGACCCACCCTAACGTAAACCAAAACGACCTCTTCAATGTTGCTAGCTGTATGGGAAGCAACAAGACGATTAAGGCGCAAGTGAACAGGCAATGTGAAAAACAAGCATTCATCGTGAAAATAAATTAAAATCTTCTTCGTAGCTGAGTGTACTTCTACTCGCTGTAGGAGATGGAGACTTCTGAAGTACCACCTGAAAAAATAAAATTAAACATTGAATTGGATGTTCTAGACTGCTGGATGTTTATATTCATAAGCATCACACAGTTTATGAAAAATGATAAGGATTTTATATATAGGAAGCCAGTCAGGATAAAATTTTGCAATCATATCTGTGTATGAAAAGTGTTAATTACATCGCCCTGTTTTTTCTGTACTCAAAATTTTCATCAGCTTGTTTCAACGCTGAGTCTGAAGTGTAGGGTGATCCTCGTGGCTTGTGAATGCAAAACCTACTGTGGAACTGACAGAAAACAGGATAATTAAATAAACTGCATTTTTTCTCCAGTGTTCCGTGAGCGTAAGCGTTGTCACACGCATTCACTGCTGGTAGGTTTGTTGAATAGCTACAATTGAAACAGAATGAAAAAAAAAATGCAATTAATTTATGTCAGGTAGCAGTAATGAAGTTTTGAAGCGGTAGGATGCGGATAACACGGATACCAGATACAGTATGTTTTTGCATTGTAAGCTTGTACTAGATATTTGGTCACATAGGCGTGCACAGGGAGAAGGCTGCGGATTATCGTCTGTGAATTCATAACTGTGGACACATTTTTTTTGCAAGTAAGCTTAAACAATTACCTTCCATGGGAAATTTATCAAAAGCAATTATCTGTCTTAGCCTTTTTTTATCGCCATCCGAAAGAAGTCTATTTTTTTTAAATGCAAACGTTATGCAGCGTGTTTCACTCTCTATTCACTAAGCTTTAATACGGTTGTAGATGACACTTACTTTGACACCTTCAACTCGTTTGCGAAATTACGGATGGAGATGTTGGTGATCCGCTCTAAGCCTCTCGGCACTCATTTTGTAATCCTTGTAGTTTCTGGTTATTGATTTCCCTTCGAATCAGGATCTCTGGCTGTCGCCAAATGTTTCCGGACACTTTTACTTCTGTTGGTGACTGTTGATATGGCCACTTTTAATGATTTTACCAATTCGGCATGCCATTAGATTGGCTTTTCGCGATGCGCTAGAAAAACTTGGATGCGTTGCTCCTCTTGCTTGGACGCCATTTTGATAACTGAAGAGCTAACGTCCACACCTACAAATGGAGTTTTTTTAATGCACGATTAAAACAAATGCATCAAGTCAAATTTTCAGGAAAGTTGAGATGTACTTTGAAACAATGTTTTGTTCTGGTTTTCTTATTTGATGATTCTTTTTTACTCAGTGCCGAAAAAATCTCATAAATGAACCAATAAGAAAATATAAGTCTCAAACACCTGTGTTAGTCTGTTGATCCAGTAAATTAGATCTGAAATTTCTGACAAAGATTGTATGTAATCCACCCAACGAAATCCATCTCTGGAACGAAGCCCGACATCATCCACATCATAGAGCATCCGTTGATAATCATTTCCAGCGGGCACCCATCTCTCAGGATGGCACCAGGTATTTTGGAGCCAACCAGCACAGCGTGTATCCGTAACGAACCGTCATTAACCACCATAAATTAGGATGTGACGCCGTGGGACGAAACGATAGGAACGAAACGTTACAGAGTCAAAGTGCAAATTTGATAAGAGTGTTATTTACGAGCCATTCAGATCCCCCCCGTGGATAGGAGCGAAAATAATCCAGTCCCGGTGGAATCAAGCTGTTGTCAGACCGACACAAACACACACACACACAGCCACAGGATAGATGAGTACACGTGTTTCCGGATGTTCCGGGCTTTTGGTTTTTCGGTCCAGTTGACATTGAAATTTGGATTGTGGTTGTTCTTTGCTGGGAATGTCGTAGAGGACTGTTATCGCACTCCGGATTACATAATTGATGACATTTATGGTATGGCTGTAGGGACCATTCATTTCATCACCTGCTCGGAAACGTGATGGTGTGTAACGAAAGGTGGAATTGCAATGATCCGATGGGATAACGGGGTCCGCGCGTTGGATGCGAAAAACGGGGGAGAATTTTCTGTTTAATTTATTGCAGGGAATGAGTTGTGTAGAAAGGGACACCAAGTTGCAGCAGTTGACAGCTTCTTTCTGCTTTCTTAGCGTTTCAAGATTATTGCGTTCGCAACTAGCTTATTGCTTGCTCTCAACTTACTGTTCTAAATGCACTTCCACAGTTGTTAATTGAGAGCATTTGAGGCTAGTTACCATTTTTGCGTTGGTATGATTGTGTGGCAAGTACAATCATACCCTTTGCCCAGGGAGTCGAGAAATTTTCCTTTACGAGAAATCCCTAGACCAGACCGGGAATCGAACCCAGCCATCTCCAGCATGACGTTGCTTTGTAGTCGTGCCTTTACCGATTGAGCTAAGGGAAGGCCTTGGAAGTAAAAATAACGAATCCAATCGGAAACCAAGCAACAGAGGCAGGAAATGAACATTGGAAAGTTATCGCGAAGAAGCCGGCGTAATCGTAGAATACTAGTTAGTTTGGGAAAATGGAATAAATCCTGTTAATGTTTCTAGATGGATATTAATTTGACTACAATGTAACCATTTCGAATCTTATGCATGGCTTCAACAGTTCTTAGTCTTCTACTTAATTGAGTATTTAATTTAGTAAACAAAGATTTAAAAGCCATATTCTCAAAACTTTCAGTACTCCCACGTAAAATGACATCTCCATCTCTGGATACCATTATTCTTTTCGATGGTAATAGCACTTCTTTTGAAGCGAATCAAAGAAGTTTCTGATTAAGATTATAAAGAATGTGACAAATTTCACGCCAACTTGTCTTCGTGGTTGGCAGCACCCTCTCAGAATCTAATGAAATTTTGTGCGTGGGTAGACTATGTCCTTTCAAGCAACTTTGCTTCCTTTGCTTTTTCAAAACTTATCTAGACTACCCTTTGAAAAGGGCTTAAGTTTTTTGATCGATTTTTTCAAATTAACATTATTAAAAAAGGAAGAGACTTACAAAAATAGTGATGTATGGGTGATTTTTAGAAAACTGTCTGAACTTTTATGAAATCTATATAATAAAAATGAGTTGGGGTTTCCTTTGTCACGATTTAACTCGCGAGCGGTAGGACCGATCGGCGTGAAATTTTGTATGCAGAGTTTTTTGGGACCGGAGAACAATCTTATGATGGTTTGAGACCCCTCCCTTTATTGAAAAGGGGGGCTCCCATACAAATGAAATACAAATTTCTACACAACTCGAGAACTAATGAAGCAAAAGAAACCAAATTTAGCATGTGTGAGTTTTTGAAGGCAAAAAAGGTTTTTATGGTAGCCTGAGAACCCTCCCCGTCATAAAAGGGGGGGCTTCCATACAAATAAAACACAATATTGTGCATAGCTCGGGAACTAATCAAGCAAACGGAACGAAATTTAGCATGTGATGATTTTTTAAGACAAAAAATGTTTCTACGTTGGTTTGAGACCCCTTCTCATCCTAAAGGGGGGGGGGATGTCTCCGATACAAATAAAATACACTATTCTGCATGACTCGAGAACTAATCAAGCAAATGTAACCAAATTTAGTATGTGGTGGTTTTTGAATACACAAAATTGTTCTATGTTGATTTGAGACCCCTCCCCTTTCTGAAAGGGGGGGAACCTATTCAAATGAAATGCAAATCCTTGCATAACTCGAGAACTAATAAGAGAAATGGAACCAAATTTCTTATGTGGAAGTTTTTGAAGGAGGGAAATGTTTCTATGGTGATTTGAGACTCTTCCGTCATATGAGGAGGAAGGGGGGAGGGGGTGCTCTCAAACAAATGGGACCCAAATTTCTGCATAACTCGAGAAATAATCAAGCAAATGGAACCAAATTTGGAAGGGACGAGTTTTTTAAGGTATGAAATGTTTTTATGGTGGTTCAAAGCCCCTCCTCCCTCTAAAAAGGGGGGCTCTCATACAAATGAAACAAATTTCAACCAAACATGAGAACTATACCTACTGCTTTGCAAATTTGTATTCAGTGGTTTTTGGGTCCGGGAAAGCATCTTATGATAGTTCGAGAGCCCTCCAGCTTCTAGAAATCCCCCCTTTTTAGAAATTCCCCCATGCAAATGAAAAACAAATTCCTGCATAACTCGAGAACTAATCAAGCAAATGGAACCAAAATTGGTATGGGTGAGTTTTTGAAGGCAAGAAATGTTTTTGTGGTAATTTCAAACCTCTCCTCACTCTGAAAAGGGGGGCTAATATTCATACGAAACACAAATTTAAACCAAACACGAGAACTATCCCTACCGCTATGCAAATTTGTATGCAGAAGTTTTTGGGTCCGGGAAAGGATCTTATTATAGTTCGATACCCCTCCCGCCTTTAGAAAGGGGGGCTCCCATGCAAATGAAAAACTATTTTCTGCATAACTCAGGAACTAATCAAACAAATGGAACCAAATATGGCATGTGAAGGTTTTGTAGGCAAGAAATGTTTCTACGGTGGTTTGAGACCCCAAGCAAAAGAAACTAAATTTAGCATGTGAGAGGTTTCAAAGGCAAGAAAGGTTTCTATGATGGTTTCAGATTCCTCTTCGCCCTGAAAGGAAGGGGCTCCAGTGGCAAACCAGCCCAGGAGGCTGAAAGCCACTTAAATAAAGATAAAAAAAAGGGAGGGGCTCCTATACAAATGAAATACAATATTCTGTATAACTCGAGAACTAATCAAGCAAATTGAGCCAAATCTGGCATGTGGAGGTTTTTGTAGATGAATACTGTTTCAATGCTAAATTGAGACCCCTCCCTTTTGTGAAGGGGGGGGGGGGCTCCCATACAAATGAAACACAAATTTATGCATAACTCGAGAACTAATCCAGCAAATGGAATCAAATTTGGCATATGGAGGTTTTTGAAGGAGAGAAATGTTTTTATGATCATTGAGACTCTTCCGCCTTCTGAAGGGGGGAGGGGGGCTCTCAAACAAATGAAACACAAATTTCTGCATAACTCGAGAACTAATAAAGCAAATGGAATCAAATTTGGCATGTGGATTTTTTTGAAGGTCAGACATATTTCTATGGTGGTTTGAGACCCCTTTGCCCTCTGAAAGGGGGGGGGGCTCTCATACAAATGGAACGCAATTTTCTGCATAACTCGAGAACTATTCAAGTAAATGAAACCACATTTGGCATGTGGGGGCTATTGGAAACAGGATTTTTATTTATATTAAAATGGATTTCTATCTGACTGTCTGTCTGACCGATCGGAGTGAAAATATGTATGCAGCTATTTTTGGGGCTGGGAAAGGTTCTTATGATTGTTTGAGACCGCTTTCCCCTTCTGGCTTGCATACAAATGAAACACAAATTTCTGCATAGCTTGAGAACTAATCAAGCAAATGGAATCAAAAATAGTATGCGGGGTTTTTTGAATGCAAGAAATTTTTCTATGGTGAATTCAAACACAAATTTCAACCAATCCAGAGAATTATCCAGGTAACTAAACCACAAACTGTGTATTGTCTGGGTAAGAAGAATGTTCTGATAGAAGTTTGAACTCCTTATTACTCAAAAAACAAACTCATTAAAAATAAGCGTCAGTTCTATGTAATGTTCATTCATTTAGTTGCAGGCGTAGCAACGCTCGCACCGGGATCAGCTAGTCTATATAATAAAAATGAGTTGGGGTTTCCTTTGTCACGATTTAACTCGCGAGCGGAAGAACCGATCGGCGTGAAATTTTGTATGCAGAGATTTTTGGGGCCGGAGAACAATCTTATGATGGTTTGAGACCCCTCCCTTCACTGAAAAGGGGGGCTCCCATACAAATGAAACACAAATTTCTACACAACTCGAGAATTAATCAAGCAAAAGAAACCAAATTTAGCATGTGTGAGTTTTTGAAGGCAAAAAAGATTTTTATGGTAGCTTGAGAACCCCCCCCCCATCATAAAAGGGAGGGCTCCCATACAAATAAAACACAATATTCTGCCTAACTCGGGAACTAATCAAGCAAACGGAACAAAATTTAGCATGTGGTGGTTTTTTAAGACAAGAAATGTTTCTATGTTGTTTTGAGACCCCTTTCCATCCTAAAGGGGGGGAGGCCTCCGATACAAATGAAATACACTATTCTGCATGACTCGAGAACTAATCAAGGAAATGGAACCAAATTTAGTATGCGGTGCTTTTTGAAGACAAAAAATTGTTCTATGTTGATTTGAGACCCCTCCCCTTGCTGAAAGGGGGGGAACCTATTTAAATGAAACGCAAATCCTTGCATAACTCGAGAACTAATAAGAGAAATGGAACCAAATTTCGCATGTGGAAGTTTTTGAGGGAGGGAAATGTTTCTATGGTGATTTGAGACTCTTCCGTCATATGAGGAGGAAGGGGGGAGGGGGTGCTCTCGAACAAATGGAACCAAAATTTTTGCATAACTCGAGAAATAATCAAGCAAATGGAACCAAATTTGGAATGGACGAGTTTTTTAAGGCATGAAATGTTTTTATGGTGGTTCAAAGCCCCTCCTCCCTCTTAAAAGGGGTGCTCTCATACAAATGAAACAAATTTCAACCAAACATGAGAACTATACCTACTGCTTTGCAAATTTGTATTCAGTGGTTTTTGGGTCCGGGAAAGGATCTTATTATAGTTCGACACCCCTCCCGCCTTTAGAAAGGGGGGCTTCCATGCAAATGAAAAACTATTTTCTGCATAACTTAAGAACTAATCAAACAAATGGAACCAAATATGGCATGTGGAGGTTTTGTAGGCAAGAAATGTTTCTACGGTGGTTTGAGACCCCAATCAAAAGAAACCAAATTAAGCATGCGTGAGGTTTTAAAGGCAAGAAAGGTTTCTATGATGGTTTCAGATTCCTCTTCACCCTGAAAGGGAGGGCTCCTATACAAATGCAATACAATATTCTGTATAACTCGAGAACTAATCAAACAAATTGAACCAAATCTGGCATGTGGAGGTTTTTGTAGATGAATACTGTTTCAATGCTAATTTGAGACACCTCCCTCTTCTGAAGGGGGGAGGCTCCCATACAAATGAAACACAAATTTATGCATAACTCGAGAAATAATCAAGAAAATGGAACCAAATTTATCATATGGAGGTTTTTGAAGGAGAGAAATATTTCTATGATGATTTGAGACCCCTCCTACTTCTTAAAGTGAAAGGAGGGATTTCCAATATAAATGAAACACACATTTTTGCATAACTCGAGAACTAATCCAGCAAATGGAACCAAATTGGGCAGATGGAGGTTTTTGAAGGAGAGAAATGTTTTTATGGTCATTGAGACTCTTCCGCCTTCTGAAGGAGGGGGAAGGGGGGGCTCTCAAACAAATGAAACACAAATTTCTGCATAACTCGAGAACTAATAAAGCAAATGGAATCAAATTTGGTAAGTGGAATTTTTTGAAGGAGAGACATATTGCTATGGTAGTTTGAGACCCCTTTGCCCTCTGAAAGGGGGGGAGGCTCTCATCCAAATGAAACGCAATTTTCTGCATATTTCAAGAATTAATCAAGTAAATGAAACCACATTTGGCAGGTGGGGGTTATTGGAAACAGGATTTTTATTTATATTAAAATGGATTTCTGACTGACTGTCTGTCTGACCGATCGGAGTGAAAATATGTATGCAGCTATTTTTGGGGCTGGGGAAGGTTCTTATGATTGTTTGAGACCGCCTCCCCCTTCCGGCTCGCATACAAATGAAACACAAATTTCTGCATAGCTTGAGAACTAATCAAGCAAATGGAATCAAAAATGGTATGCGGGGTTTTTTGAATGCAAGAAATGTAACTTTGTATGGTATATGGTGAATTCAAACACAAATTTCAACCAATCCTGAGAATTATCCAGATAACTAAGCCACAAATGGAACTGTAATTTCTTCATAACTCTAGATCTAATAAAGCAAATGGAACCAAATTTGGCTTCCGGGGATTTTAAAGACAATAAATGTTTCTACGGTAGTTCGAGACCCCTCTTCCATCTCTGGTCGGGGGGGGGGGGGGGGGCTCCCATACAAATGAAACACAAGCTTCTGCATAACTCTAGAACTAATCAAGTAAATGGTATCAAATTTGACAGGTATAGGTTTTTGAAGGCAAGAAATGTTTCTAAAGTAACTCAAGACCCCTCCACCCTCTGTAAGAAGGGGGCTCTCATACTAATGAAACACAAATTTGTGCATAACTCGAGAACTAATCAAGCATATGGAACCAAATTTGGCATGTGGAGGTTTTTGAAGGCACAAAATGTTTCTATGGAAGTTTGAGACTCCTCCGCCATCTCAAAGGGGGAGGGAGGGGGGTGTCCATACAAAAACAACACAAATTTCTGCCTAACTCGAGAACTAATCAAGTGAATGAAACCTTTTTAGCATATGGGGGTTTTTGGAGGCTAGATTTCTATAAACATAAAAATGAATTTCTGTCTGTCTGTCTGTCTGTCAGACCCTTATAGATTCGAGAAGTTCTGAACCGACCAACGTGAAAATTTATATGAAGCAGAGATCGAAATTATCGCTCAGCTGGGTGAAAACCATGCTCTCTCTCAAACAGGTTTTCGATGAGTAGCGAACCGTTCACATTTTCATCTCTCCTTTTTCGCCGATAATTCATTATCCTCTCGCTTGCATATGCGAAAATATCTCTCTCCACAATTCAACGAACATTTGTTCTCATGTCACATTTTTCACTGAAAACATGCTAAGATCGCAAACGAGGAGCAAAACCCGAAAATAAGGCCAAGTTGGTGCACACTGGTACCGCCATGGACCATCATTATAGAATTATGATGTCAGAATAAAACAAGCATAAAACGGGTGCATTTTCAGGTGTCAAAAAGTAAGTGAAAAATAATTATCGGCATCTATGATTCACCGAAAAAGAAACGATTTATGAGCTACTCATGCTCTCCGAAAATTCTAAATCGCCGTTGCTTTTCTCGCGAAAACTGCTGTGAGCGTATAATAGTCTCTCGCTTCTCGCATTCTCATTTGCTTCTCCAAGCGGGTGAAAAAGGACGTTTTTCTTCTCAAGTAGGCGAAAATTTCGGTCTCTGATATGAAGGGGTCTTTGGGGCTGCGGAAGGTTCTTATGATTGTTTGAGACACCCATTTTCTCAGGAAGGGGCGCTCTCATACAAATGAGACACACATTTCTTCATAGCCCGAGAACTCATCAAGCAAATTGAATCAAATTTGACATTTGGGGGGTTTTGAAGGCAAGAATGTTTTTATGGTAGTTCAAGACCTCTCCCCTTTCTGAAGGGGGGGGGGGGGGAGAGGCTTCTAACAAATTAAACTCAAATTTTTGTTATACTCGATGAGCCCAGTGCGATGGTTCGAGAACTAATCAAGCAAATGGAACCAAATTTGGCATGTGGGGGGTTTTGAAGGCAATGATTATAAGGTGGTTTGAGAAACCACCCCCCTCTGGACGGGAGGGCTCCCATACAAATGAAACACAAATTTCTACCAAAAATGAGAATTATCCAGCTTACTTAAAGACAAAACGTGTGTTTCTCGGATAAGAAGCATGTTTTGATAGAAGTTTGAACCTCTGCTTGGTCAAGAAAAAAAAAACTCATTTCGAAAAAAAACCATAAACGTGCCAGTTATATTAAATTTTCCTTCATTTTGTTGCAAGCGTAGCAGCGCACGCACCGGGTTCAGCTAGTAATCTATATAAATAAAAATGAGTTTCCTTTGTCACAATTTAACTCGCGAGCGGAAGGACCGTTTGGCAAGATTTTTGCTTTGTTGGATTTGTCTTGGACACCGAAAGGTTCTTATGATGGTTTGAAACCCCTCCCTTCTCTGGAAAGGGAGGCTCCCATACAAGTGAAGCACAAGTTTCTGCATAACTTGAGAACTGATCAAGCAAAGGAACCCAAATTTAGCATGCGGAAGTTTTTGGAGGCAAGCAATGTTTCTATGGTAGTCAGAGACCCCTCCCCTCTCAAGAAAGGGAGGCTCTCGTACAAATGAAACAGAAGTTTCTGCATATCTCAAGAACTAATCAAGCAAATGAAACCAAATTTGGCATGTGGGGTTTTCTGGAGGAGAAAAATATTTCTATGGAAGTTTGAGACTCCACAACTATCTGGAAGGGGGGTGGGAGGGGGGTTTCCATACAAATAAAACACAAATTTCTGAATAACTCGAGAACTTATTTAGTTAATGGAAGCAAATTTGGCATGTGGAGGTTTTTGAAGGCAAGAAATGTTTCTATTGTGGTTTGAAACTCTTCCACTCACTGAAAAAGGGGTCTTTTATACAAATAAAACACGAATTTCAGCATAAATCGAGAACAAATCAAGCAAATGGAACCAAATTTGGCATGTGGAGGTTTTTGATTTCTGGTACATTTCTGTATACATAAAAATGAATTTCTGTCTGTCTGTCTGTCTGTCAGACCCTTATAGACTCGGAAATTTCTGAACCGACCAACGTGACGAAGGTTCTTATGATTGTTTGAGACCCCTACTCTCTCAAGAAGGGGGGCTCTGATACATATGAGACACAAATTTCTTCATCACTCGAGAACTAATCAAGCAAATGGAACCAAATTTGGCATGTGGGGGGTTTTGAAGGCAATCATTCACTGAGAAAAAAGAAGATTTCGCACATCTCGATCAGGATGTCGATGATCCGGGTGTTGTTTGTGTTGCGGGCATCATATTATGTATACAACTGAAGAGGAAAAGGATGTATTATTTATGGGCATAACGGTTATCTAACCGGAACCTTACGATTTCAGGAGGATCCAGATGCTCTGGCCTTTGAGCCACTACTTTTTATTGGATTAAAAACGAATGAATGAAGCGATTTTTTGTATTCAATTTTCACCCGCGATGCAAACTTTCGTGAAAATACATGTCTGGGTATTGTTGAATGACAGCGTCAGGGCATGCAGCGGGACCGGATGACGGAAAATGAAACAACCCAAAAAATAGTTTGTTTCAAAAAACATTAGTTGAGAACAACCATTATATTTTAGGTACAAACAACTAATATGCCTGTTTGTTTCAAAACAAAATTGTTGGTTTAAAACAACAATACGTATTTTTAAAACAACTAGTTTTGTAGTTTGGATGTCAACAAGCAAGTTTGTTGTTTCAAACGGGACTGTTTTTTCTCCGTGATAAAAGTGCCAGTAACATTAAATTTTCCTTCATTTAGTTGCAAGCGTAACAGCGCACGCACTTAGTTCAGCTAGCTGGAAAAAAAAATTGTAAAATCGATTTTTACATGCTAAAAAAAAATTTTAAAATTAAAAGTCAATTTGCAACATTTTTCTTCCTAATATAGTTAATATAATTGTCTAAAAATTCGCCATACATCGCGAGATGGACACTTTTAAGGAAGAAAAGTTTTTCAAACAACAAATTTTTCATGTACAATTTTTTCCGTGCTTCTTTTCAACTCCTCTTATAATTTGGTCCTTAAAACACACAGAAGCCAATTAAATTTAATTGTTTGAAAAAAAGGCTGGTATTTGGAAAGGGCTTATTTTAAATTATAATTTTTTTAAACTTTTGTGATCATCCAATTAAATCAGGTGTTTTATCCTGTTTATTACCAAATCTTGAAGTAGATTACAAGATGGACAATAAATTGGGAAACAAAAGCTTTATTATAATATCTGAAGTATTGACACATGACTCAATAGTAGTTCAGTTGTTTATATCAAAATTGATAGATTCTATTAAACAAAATTCAATATATTGCTCAAAAATTATTTTCATGTCAGATGTAGTAGCGGCCCATTATAACTTTGCCAGCGTGTGCAATTTTAAGTCCATATATGGATTGAAACGTCTCATGGGAAAGGTCCATGTAATGTTATTGGTGGTAATCTCAAGCGAATGGCAAAGAGAGCAAGCCTTGCTCGTTATGAAAACACAATAAAAACTCCTCGAGAACTATACGGCTGGGCAGTTGAACATTTGTACTTATATTTGACAATTATAAAACTGAATTTCTGATTCATATCAGCTGAACAGTATGCAAAAATGTCAAAAGAACTCGAGGAGTTCTATAGCCACGCAAAGACAATACCTGTTACACAGGTTCATTGTTTTGTACCTATTTCAGAAAATCAAATTTCAGCTTAAGGGTTTTCAAACTCAAAGGATAATCCGAAGAAATTCACTTTGTATGTTGCGATTAAATACATGAAGCTATGTTAAATACTAATACTTGAAGATGAACATGTGAAAAAAAAAATTAAATAAAACCATTACCAAGCAAAAACTTATGAGTTTTCATTGACAAAAACAGTATTTCGAAAATTCAAGTTTGAATCGTTTATGAATGGATGTGCATCAAGTCTTATCAAATTAGATTTTTTAAATTTGATTAGACTTGATGCATATCCATTTAAAGAAAATTCAAATATGACGTCCGCTTTTCTTTTAGATTTTTCAGCCCCTCCTCTATCACAATCGTTATCACAATCGCATACCTTTTACACATTCTATAACAAATCTTGACATTCCTTCCGCCATCCCCCCCCCCAGGATTTACGAAGTCACATTTGAATTGTCCGTAAAAATAGGGACATTCGAACAAGCAGTTTTGAATGACATGTACTTAAACGTACACTTTTGGTTCTATTTTACTGAAATAAAATGTTTTTGACCCTTTTCAAATGTTAGTCTAGATGATTATTGTTTTTTACCAAATGTTCAATACAGTCAATTCTTTATGACTGCTAAATTTTATTGGATTCTATAGGGGTGTTGAAAACAATAACTAGACCAGTTTGCGTGATACACTGTAAAAATAGGACATGAAAAAGTTGTTGTGAGAAAAACCTTTTTTCCTCAAAAGTGCCCATATTACAATGTATGGCGAAATTTTAGATAATTATATGGCCTTTATTAAAAAAAAATTTCGTTCAATTCTAAGATAGCAATTTTTTGCACTTCGACTTTAAATTTTAAAACAGTTTTTTTAGCGTGTAAGGATCAGGTTTACTATTTCTAATTTTTTTTCATAAAAGCTAAGACAATTTTCTAAAAGTCACTCAAAGTTCACTTTTTTGTAAGTCTTTTCCTCATTGAGTTATGTTGACATGAAAAATTTGTTGTTCGAAAAATTATTTTTTCTTTAAAAGTGACCATCTTCAAGGCAATTATACTGCCATTATTATAAAAAAATCGTCCAATTCTAAGATAGTGTCGCAAATTGACTTTAAATTTTAAAATATCATTTTTCAGCGTGTAAGAATCGAATCGACAATTTTTAAGTTTTTTTTTCATAAAAGTTTAGACAATTTTCTTAAAGTCACTCATACATCACTTTTTTGTAAGTCTTGTCTTTTTTTGAGTTAATGAAAAATTTGTTGCTTGGGCTAAAGTCATACCGGAAGCAGAAAAAAAAACCCAAAACAATCCCAAAACAAGCCGCGTCTGTGAAACCACAAGCCCGTAAACTCATGTATGCGTTATTGTGTAGAAATTCTTGGTGTATAATAATGGACGAAACGTATGTGAAACTAGATTTCAAAACGCTTACGGGACCACAATTCTATACTGTAAGCGAAGACAAAGACATCCCTAAAACGAAGAAGGCAATTTTCACCGCAAAAGTCGGTAAAAAAGTTATGGTTTGGCAGGCAATATGCGAGTGTGGTAAAACATCTAGTCCGTACATCACAACGGAGACGATGAACACTCAGAAATACGTTAAGGAATGTCTCCAGAAGCGATTACTGCCGATGATCAGGCAGCACGAAGGTCAAGTAGTGTTTTGGCTTGATTTGGTGTCATGTCATTACGTAAAAGACACTTTAGAATGGTACAAAAGTCACAATGTATGTTTCGTGCCGAAAGACATGAATCCGCCGAACTGCCCGGAGGCACGGCCAATCGAGACTTTTTGGGCTTTAATCAAAGCAAAGCTTCGAAAATTCATAAAACCAGCGGACGACATCCAAAAAATTAAAAAAGATTGGCCAAGTGGTCAAAATGGCGGGAAATACCACTGTGCAGAGGCTAATGGGTAATGTTCGAGGAAAAGTTAGGAGTCTTGGCTATGATTAAATATTTTGAATAAACGAGAGTAAAATATCATATAAAACACAAATACAAATATGATTTGACAAATAAAATTATTCAAACTAAAATAACATGACTTTTTTGTTATTTGAAAGTGTGCTTATACTTTCTGGAACAGTCTATATATTACCTTTATCAAAAAAATATAAAAAAATCGCCCAATTCTTAGACAGCCATTTTTGCAAGTTGACTTTAAATTTTAAAGTATTTAAGAATTTTAGCGAGTAAGAATTGATTTTACAATTTCTGCATTTTTTTTTATAAAAGTTCAGACAACTTTCTAAAAGCAACCCATAGAGCACTTTTTTGTAAGTCTTTTCCTCTTTGAGTTATGTTGATTTAAAAAAATCGATCAAAAAACTTAAGCTCTTTTCAAATGGTAGTCTACTAAATTTCGAAAAAAAAACAAAGTATGCAAAGTTGCTTGAAAAGACATAATCTACACACCCACAAAGTTTCATTAGATTCTGAGAGGGTGCTGCCAACCACTGGATGAGTTGGTGTGAAATTCGTCATGTGATACCGTGAACCTTCGAACAAATCTGTTCGGTTCAATGTAAAATAGTTACATCAATGTTCGATATTATATATTTCGGATGAAAATTTAAACTGAATCACCCACCGCATACGAATGTCAAGATAGTCCTGATAGTCCACAACCGTCATCAGAAATCTCCGAAGCCTTCATAATTTTGCAAAAGCTTCAACGGCTCACTGGCACCAATGAGCAGTCGAATGAAGTAGCCCACATGCGGTACAATATTTCTATCGTCAGATCTTCGAACAGGCAATGAATAGAACGGAGCTTCAAACTATCACCATAGTGAACTACATCCGGCCACCACACAATATGCTACCCTGACAGGGAGACAGATGAGGCATTACTGCCATTCAATTGAGCGATGAGTTTCAGCCTGCAAGCCCGTACTTTGCTCCATTCTTCCCAGAGAGCCATTTCTCCGAGCGACGGAAGAAAATTATTTCCATAGCTGAAAAATGAATTCTATATATTGGCTTTTGCGGCGAGGACCTCTCAGTGGAATGCGGAGTGGGGGGTAGGAAGCTGTTCACAAGTTTATAATAGTTCACATTATCCCGTTTCAAGCCGTGAGAGTCATTCGAGATTCTTTCCGCCGGAAGCTGGACCACGGCTTGGAATGTGAACCGATGTGATATAACGTTTCGAGGAAACTCTTTTGACATTTAGAATATTCATTCCGGTACTTCCCTGCACCATCTTTTCCAACAGTTTGAACTATATACAAACAGGCCGAGGTCAGCCCGGAATTAAAGCAGACAGTTGTCAGAGGAATTGTTGAATAGAAATGACAACGATAGAAAGACCATCACCGACCGGGAGGCAGAGAAACGAAGAGACACATCCGACCGAGTTGAAATGGAGGCGGAAAGTAGTTTTCCGGTTCGTCACCATTGTATGAACCCTGCGGGAAACATGGTATATCACGTCACACGGATCTGCAGCAGCACGATAGTCGTCAGTCGAGAAGATCGATATAAAGTTTTTTAATTAAAATTCCTCCTCCCCAGACAATCTGCAGCAAGTTCAGCCTACCGAATGACGACAACGACCATGAATGATGCAAGTGTACTAATGCAGGGATCAAAACCTCTATCAAGGTGATACTGTTGGTAGAAGCATGAAAATACTCGAATGCTTTACAAATTGCTTCTGATGAATGTACGTTTAAGATCAAACTAAACATACCCATTCTAGTTGCATAATGTGTGGGATTGTGTGCACTTGAGTGACAAGGAGATTATCTGTACGGTTATGAAATTAAATTTAAATGCCATGAGTAAAGAGGGAAATGACTTGCTGGATTATATGGGAACCTGGAGGTTGAAATTTCGATGGATACTGTATATTATGTATTATTTTAATGCAGTCACATGACTTTATGAATTTTTGTTAATACTTTAATTATAAATACTTTTTTTGACACAAACATTTAGAAAATCTGAAATAATATGATTTAGTAATTAACTTTCAAAAGTTGACCCCTTTTCGTGACGCTCTTACTTTGTGTTTGTTATTTAACCGTTATGTGTCACACAGTGAGCAAAGTTGCCTCTTTCGATTTCATAACGTGATATTTTATTATGTTTTCAAAGTAGGCTATTGAAACTTTGTGACATCTCATAGCTTGTTATTTCTTGTCATACTGGAAGAAAATAACGATGGCATAGCAAGGGAAAGGTTGGGGCGAGAAGAGGCTTCTGATGTTTTGGAATCTCTTGGCAGTTTTTGATTCAGGAACTCGACAGCTTAATTGTCTAATATGACCGTGGGCATCATCCGTCTCCGGAAATACTATATTTCCTAAAATGGTATAGTTATAAATACTTCAATAGCAATCAGACAATAATGATACAAGAACTGTGGAAAGCATATACAAGAATGAGTATGATTGCCATATGACAATCCGGTGACTTGATCCTGGAACAGTCACTCCGGAGCATAAGGTACGCAAACCCTCACATTATGGGTGTCAACATTCTCAAAATCGTTCCAGAAAGAACGTTTTCCATGGTTATTTGACCATTTGGTAACTTTGCTTTGAAGTGGCCAGTTCAGAGTAGATTCCCATGAGTTCAAGGATGATTTTTTTTTAAATGAACCCTAACAGTATGGGTGTCGAAATTTTTGGAATTATTTTAAAAGAACGTTTGCCATAGTTACTTGACCATCTACTCTAGATTGACCACTCCAATCCCAAGTCATCGGATGTACCGAAAACGACAAAACAAATCTTTTTGAACGATTCCAAGAATTTTGTTAGGTTTCAATCAAATATACCATATTAACAATATACGTCACTTCAAATTTGTTCAGGTGACTCTTTTTTTTGCGCTTGTGGCGCCATAAGTGAGAACCGAGGCAACTACTAAACTCTAAATGCACACGCTCAATCTAAGCTATCCAGCTTTTGTTATACCTAGTGTAATATTCCAAAAGTACTCAACAGACAAATTTAAACAAATCACAAATAGTTGAAACTAAGGTACTAACTAAGGAAACGACTTCTGAACAACTCGATGTAACTCCGCTTTGTTGCCAGCTGCAAATGTCATGACAAAAGCAACACGCAACTATGGTTTGCTTAAACTTGAACAGGAAAAAAATCGTCTGTTGGAAGGAATGCAAGATTTACGGTTTGCAATTATTATTTTTGGTTTGGATTTTCAAATATTTCAAATTACAGATACTTTGATTCAATTGGATAATATTTTGGGATGAAAAGGATTCTCAATTCACGCATTGAAAAAAAAAACATATTGACCTTAGTTGCCCACAAATACATTCGCAACATTTTATTGTTGGCATATGGTTGCGACAAAAATATATCGGCCTGCTCTTTTGTTGCTAGTTGTTCACGGTTTCTGAAGGAAATTTGCCCTAACATTTGCCCTAACACAGTGGAAATTTGTCAACCTGGAGTTGGACACTTCCATTGTTAAGCAGCTAAGACAAGACGATGTTTTTCATTTATTTTGGCGGAACGAATTCAGTTGTCGCTGTGAAAGCGATTTGACAATCATCGTTTTATTAGTTTATAAGGAGTGTATCGAATATAAGCTCTCCATATACATTTGTGTTGTACGCATGTATTTGTGAGGGTTTTTTTTTGCTCTGATCAGCGTTTGACTGCCAGCTTTCTTTTGTTTACTTGTTTGTGCGGTTCAAATTATGCGTTTTCAAAATGTTGCGTATTGAAAAGGAAGTGAAAATTAAGGTTCTGGACACATGGCTAAGTGAGAAGGGTATTACTATGCGAAAATTGGCGAAGCGGTTTGGAATCATCATGCGAGTGTTAAAACCATCATTAATAAGTTTGAGGAACACTATTCTTTGGACGAACTACCAGGAAGAGGCAGAAAACCCGGTTCTTCCAACCCGAAACTGGAGCAGAAAGTGGTATCTCTAATCATGAAGAACAAATCAATGTCAATACGTGATTTGGCCAAAAAAGCAGGAACGAGTGTCGGAATGATCCAGCGTATTAAGAAGCAAAATGACCTGAAGACCTACAAGAAGCAGAAAATCTCGAAACAAAGTGCAGAACAGAAGAAGCGAGCAGCAACAAGGGCCCGGAAATTGTATTCGCGTCTTTTGCAGCGTCCGGATGCATGCGTTTTGATGGACGATGAGACCTATGTAAAGGAGGACTCAAAAACCCTTCCAGGTCCACAATACTTTACTGCCGTCGTTGGGGAGGATGTGAGCGATGCGGACAGGTCGATTCAAGTGGAGAAATTTGGTCGAAAGGTACTGGTATGGCAAGCAATATGTTCCTGTGGTTTGAAGTCAACCATTTTTTACACTACCGGAACTATAAATGCGAAAATCTATCGATCCGAGTGTCTCCAGAAGAGATTGTTGCCTTTATATAAGAAGCATAGTACACCTCCACTGTTTTGGCCGGATTTAGCGTCGGCTCACTATGCCAAAACCGCTCTCAATTGGCTTGCGGAAAAGGGTATAGATTTCGTTGAGAAAAATATCAATCCACCAAATCGCCCTCAGCTTCGACCCATCGAACGTTACTGGGCAATCGTGAAGAGGGTCTTCAAGAAGACTGGTAAGGCAGCTGGGAACATGCAGGAGTTCAAAAAATTTGCTCAAGCGTCCAAAAATGCGATGCAACACTTGTCCGGAACATGATGAAGAGCATTCTGATCCAAAGTTCGGAAAATTCGTGAATGACTTAAATTTCATCCGGTCTTCATTATGTTCAAGTTTAACCTCGTACAATAAAGGATCAATTTTTTGTATGAATAAAATATCGGTTTTCAACATAATTTGAAAGAAAGTTTGTGGATAGCTTGTTTTCGATACACCGAGTTCGAATCACCGAGTTATTGAACATTTAATTCTGCATTGCCATGCGACAATACCACTTTTTGCTCGGGTACTTGCACGCATAAACAAGGCCCACCAAAGAGTACGCATAGCTTGGCTCCTTTGATCTACCTTTGTTTGTTAACAACTCGATTCAATTGGCGTTACAGGCTTGCTTTCGGATGGGTTTGATCATTTTCTTTCCGTTCTGTGGCTCATTTAAATATAATTTTATTCATATTCGAAGTTACTTTAGATAATTTTCGAAATGATTGCCATTCATTTCAATGCACAACCTTACGCGTTTCCGTTGTAGTCACTACAGCAGTAAGTTCTTCTCTTACCTTGGCACTGGCTTGGTAAACTCTTTCCATTAAAAAATCCTCCGTGGGAACTGGTTTGAAATAAACTAACTCCTTTATTCTACCTCACAAGTAAAAGTCGAGAGGAGTTAGATCTGGCGAACGAACTGGCCATTCTGTTGGTCCCCCGTGTCCGATCCAGCATCCTTCATATTCGTTGTTCAAAATTTCTCGTAATCTCGATGATAATGTGAAGGGCAACCATCACGTTGACAACCCATTCTTCTTCTGATCTCTTCTGAAACATCCCGTAGATGTTCGGGAAGTTGATTTTGTAAGAAATCTAAATACGCTGCTCCATTGTCTCGTACTAGTAGTAGGGTTATGTTCGGAACGACGTAGGATCTGTGTTTTGAGGTTCGTATGTGCCTCTTATGATCCCGCAGAGTTTTTACGTGTTGATAGTGCTTTGAAGTGGTTAGAGAGCAAGCCACTTCATACGGATTCATAAACGTTCAAGGTTCGAATCCTGGTTGCTTCATATAGGAAGCGAAGCCTCATGCTCACCATTGTACATATATTCATCACATTGTCAGCAATCATCCAACTTCAACCGTAAAAGCTGTAAAGTTTCTCCAATAAACGGACGCAGTAACCAAGAATATATAGTCCATGGCAACAAAATTAGGTCTTGAATATTATTGAAAGCTACAAAACGTTTCGGAGACTTAAATTTCATAAAATAATGTGCAGTCAGATTTTCTACACAATTTCTTACCTTTGCACTACCAATTCGTCGTATTGATCTGAACCGCACTAGGGAATACATGCAAGCTAGACTCCAAGTTTTCTCTTAAATGCACTATATTCTCAACACATTTTTCGTAGCGTAATTGCACAAACCATAAAAATCGCACTTCACATATTACGCTAGCTACACGAGAATCTACGAATACGTGATAAAATACTAGAAATTTTCACAATAATTTATATACGCTTGCACCTATTCTGAACCGTGTTTAAAGAATGTGTACACCAAAAAGTAGTCAACGAGAAATTAGTGGTATTAAATGGAAAATATGAGAAAATCAAAAGTGAATAATTTATTTAAGACTTTACAAAAATACAAATATAAAACATATACAGAGGTCAATTCGACCTGTTATAACCAAATACCTGCACCTTTCGTTTGACACCTTCCATCAGTTTTTGCACAGTGTCATCCGTCACCACCTCCGGCAGCTTTCGCTGCAGCTACGCCTGAAGCTTTTCTCACCAGTCGCCAGCGCCATACTCGTTTCTCGAAGATTCCTCTTGACCAGAGCCCAATACTTTTCGATCGGACGGAGTTCAGGCGAACTTGGCGCATTGCAATAATTTGGGACAATATGTACACCATTAGCAATGTACCAACTCCAAGCCAGTTTTCCATAGTGGCAAGATGCCAGGTCAGGCCAGAACAGCACCGAACTGCTGTGTTCCTGAATGAACGGCACGAATAGTCAGTTTATTCAGAACAACTCTTTACGTAAATTTGTCCACATTTAGAGTGCCAGTCGTGATTTGAAGATGCCGCTTCTGGAGACCGCATCCACATATTGCCTGCCATACGGAGGTATTTTTTTGGGAACTTCGACAATTTTTTTTGGCTTAAAACGATCAGCGCAACATTTCCTCTTGCAACGAGGTATAAAACTGTAGTCCCGAGAATCTGCTTAAAGTCATTGCTAAAATATGTTTCGTCGTCCAAAAATTATGCAGCCGTATTCCTTCAACATAGTGTCATGGTAATTTTCTCGATCGAGATTTTTGCGCTCTTGTTCTGGCTGTCGTTAAGATTTGGAGCAACACCTACTTTGAATGATTTCAAGCCTCGCACTTTTCTTCACTTTCTGGACGAACTATGGAGACATTTTCACTTTTTTCGCCACATCACGAACGGAGAGATTCGGTTTCTTCTTAAATTCTTTAATCACTTTTCTTCCTCTCCGTGACGAAAGAGAATCATGATTACCTCGGAACCGACCTTTCTCTTTAAAGTTAAGCGCTGCTGAAAGTTTTTAACACTTTAGTAACCGTCGATTTTGCGATTTTTAATGACTTTGGCAATATCGCCGTGCGATATATCTGGATTTTCCACTCTTTTGTGCAAAATTGCTTCGCGCACGCGTTCTTGATTCGACGCCATTTTACTGAATAAAGGTTATTGTAGCCAAACGACGTCTTCATCATATCACACATACATTAATATTCATGTAGTAGTGATCGGATTAGCAAAGCGTACACGGAGAAGCCTGCATTAGGGCATTTCCTACGACTACTTTTTGGTGTGCACATTCTTTAATATCTGAAGGTCATGTAATATTATGTTATTATGATGGACTTGTATTAGTATTAATAACGGATATTGGAAATACCCTTAATTGAACATAAAAATGCCGCAGCAAACCATTGCGTCGACCTAAATTGTGTGATTTTTTCAAATTGCGTGTCATGTAGTTCCCATATTTTTTTAGTGTGTAGCACCTCAAATATAGAAAAGCTTTCGCTTGAAATTGAGTTTTTTTAATCATATTTTTATGCTAATATTTTCTTATACGAAGTCCAATCTCTACAGTTACTATGAAAAGGACTTTAATTGGATTATAACGCCTGAATGGAATTACCTTGAAAATTGCTAAATGTAAAACCAATTATTTCTTTGAAATGAAAATACTATTGATCAGTGCTACCCCGTTTTACGGTATGAAGTATCATTTTTGGTTCAAATAGAAACAAAGTCGATCAAAATTTCACATATTTTCAAGTCATTGCCTGCCAAATGCTCCATACTTAAAACATAATCGAAGTATTCAACCCTTAGCATTCTTGAATCCCAATAGCCTTCAGATTTACAATCAATACCTCATCAGTAGTCGCTGCACAACCGTAGACGGTAGAAAGTTTATGTTCAATGTTGTACACTAGAAAAGAAGTTTACTGTGAGTATCAAACAACGCTAATCCCTTTCAATGTTGCCGCAGTGGTTCTGGTAAGACAGAGACGCTTCAACTGGACAACATGCTTGATAAATAATGAAAAAAGAAAGCTGAAGCTGCACTGGAACCGAGGGAAATAAGAATCCAAGCGAGTACGGTACTCTATAAACTTTGCTTCCCACCTGGGAACAAAGTGTAGGTCGGATTATACATTAGGTGAACGTGATCGAAACTTCTTGATAGGGTTGCAGCCCTACAATTCGAAATAAAACAATGATAGAGAAAATATTGAAAAGCTTTTAAATGTTTGACGAAAAATTCAGAGTATTCTTGTTCAGAAAATAGAAATTGTGCCAATTAAATTTTGAAATTGAAATGGGAAACTCCATACATTGCCAATAATATCGTATGCAAAAGCTCATCTTTGTTACAAGTATTTCATGGCTTCGTGTAGAATGAAATAAAATTGTACAAAATTGCATGCTTAAGTATTTACATCATAATGAAAATTCAGATTCTTTTTTCTGTGTACAGACAGCCATTTGGCATCGACGCAATCATGACTTGATGTCTGGACGGAGCAATAACATAACCGATTACGGAAAATAAAAATGTTATGATTAGTGGGTAGAAAGATGAAAGCCCTTTTTCATTACAATGATTTTTTTGAACAAATCACATTTCCAACGACGGAAACATTTACTCGACTATTCATTTGGAAACAATAGGGCACTTAAATTAAAAAAAAAAAACACTGGGAAAAAAGTTCAACGTGGCTTGTTGGCTAATTTAAGGTTTTAAAAATTGAAAGACGAGCTTATGATTGCTTATGAAAATTCATATATTTTCATGACAATTTAGTAGTTTTTTGCCCCAAAGACTACGAGAAAAACTAAGTTTAATCTTGAAAATTATATTTTAGGAAACTACGGAAGAACTGGTCATGATTTCAAGAACCTAAAATATCCCATGGAAGTTCGATTGTTCTGTGTCTCAAAAGAATTCGATTGAATTCTTATACTGCAAGTTTATAAATGAGAAATAACTACTCGTGAATGAGAGGAAGAAAACAACTCAAATAATAGTTCATTGCTTCAAGTCCCCAAAAATACTAATACTACCCAAAGTTCTAACTTCAACCAGAAACTGGATAGTCAAGAAGAGAATGGATATGGTTTTTGATTTAGGAAGTATCAGTACCAGTCTCAAGCTTAATAATCCCTCGAAAGATAACGTACAACGAACAACCGCTCAAATATTCTGTCAAAATAACACAGCGAATCAAAACAAATACAACGATTCTAGTACAATTAAGCACAAGAATGTATTGCAAGGTGCTAGTTTTTTTTTAGGATCAATGGGGTTTGACAGCAGTCAGCCAATTTTCAATTTGCTAGTTTCCTATTGCTCGTTGCTTTAATGGTTAGCAGATGAGAAGATTTTGAATTAGCATGAACATAGTTTTTAATTAAGAGAAGCATAATTTGTTTAAACGCACTTGTAGTTTTATTAATCAAATCGATTACGAATACAGTTCAAAAAATCAACAATAAACAATAGTTAATACTTCGTTTGCTTTCCGTTTTTCTGAATAGTTTCGAAAATTCTGTTCGGCATTGATTTCACCAGCTTCTGCAGAGTTTTATCAGGTATCAAGCTCCAGGCTTCTCTTACGGCTGACTCAAGTTCACGAACTGTTTTAAACTGCCTTCCACCTTTGTAAACCTGTCGTGCCAGGATGCCCCACAAGTTCTCGATAGGATTTAGATCCGGATTACGAGCTGGGCAATCCAGAAGACTGATGTCTCGTTCAGAAAACCATTTCAAAGATTGCTTGCTGACTTGAATTGCTGCATTATCCTGTTGAAATACGAAATTTTCCGGCATAACGTCTTCAGTAAACGGGATCAAAACATCTTCCAGAAGCTCCAAGTACTTTTCCGAATTCATCCTGGTCAAAATGGTGGCAATAGGGGTCTTTCCATGGATCGAAAAAGCGGCCCAAGACATTAGAGTGCCACCTCCAAAGTTCCTTCTCAAATTAACCTGCGGAGATTTCCTCAAATCGTGCCAATAATATGCGGTGCAGTCTAGGCCATCCAAATTGAATTTCTTCTCGTCAGAAAAATAACATTGTCCCATTCCGTAGTCCACGACATGTATTTTTTTTTAGCGAAATTCAATCTAGCGTTAATGTGGGCCGGTTGAAGATTGTTTTTTTGTGTACTTGAGGTGGCCACATCCATGAAGAATCTGCTGTACACGCCTCTTAGAAATGGAAAACCCCATTTCTTGCTTGATTTGCGCAGCAGAGAAGTTTCCAGAGTCACCCATTTGTATAATTTGGTTCCGGACACGATTGGTAATCTTCGAATTTCCCGTTGTTTTCTTTTTTACGCCATACTTCTTGCCTTTTTTCAGCAGGTTCCTGATTGCTGCTTCCGATCTGTGGATCACACGTGCAATTTCGCGATTGCTCTCACCGCGACTTTTGAGTTCTCGAACCAGTATTTGCTCCGACTGGCTTAAATACTTTCCTTTACCCATTTTTCCGAAAGCAAGCAACAACTACCGCGCAACGCAAATTCAAACTCGTGTTTATGGCGGACGAGGGCTATGTAGTGTTAATATGACAGATTCGCAAGATAACAGTAGCATAGGTACGCTCAATGCGGCTTTACGTTAGTGTGCGTTTAAACGAATTTCCCCTCTAAAATCACTTCTGTTGGATTTTTTTCAGAGATCACAATAAACTTCCGTTCAAATTGTGTTCTCAAAAACGTAACTACTGATAGGCTTTAGTAAACTGTATTTGACTTTTTGTTTCGATCTTTTGTATTGGAAATAAACCCAAAAATGACCTTGCGTTTAAACGAATTTCCCCCAATGTATGTTTTATTTGTTTATCTGGCTATAGTAAAAGAAATATTTTTTAATTTGGAATTTTAAACAAAGACTTTTTTCACTTTAGCGTGGTTAACAAGTCACCACGGAGTGTGCGAATGTATTTTATTCACATTCCATCTGTTTTGTTTTTGACTTTTCGTACCATTTCGACGAAGGCATGCTACACGCTAAGATGAGAATACCTAAAGATTGTTAAAAAGTACCTATAATTGCTCAAAATTGCACACACCCAAATTATGCGTAAACACAGGTAACCTAATATTGAGTATTAGTATTAAAGAAAGGTAAACGTTAAAAATTACCGTTATTTGACCGTTACTTTTATACAGAAAATTGGGTATTGTCTTGTAGTTTTGTCTTACATAATGCCTTTAAAAAGACATGTCATTAAACAATTTAACCATTCGGATTAGTTTTCCCAATTCTACACTTACAGAAAAATAAACATTCGAATGTACTACAAAAATGTTTTTGTTACTCAACATTTGGAAAAAGTGGATCAACTCACTTTTATGAGGCGATCCACTTTTTACATAAATTGAGTAACGTATCCGTGAGAGAAAAGGAGATAGAATACAATTGATCTCAAAAATTGAGTAAAATATAACAGAAGTGTGGAACCGAATACATTGTTAATTTTGACTAAGAACGTCATGACTAAATCGTCTGCCTTTCAACTGTGGGGCTCTACACGTCAAGATCTGTTTACCCAAATATGGGTAAAGAATACCCATAATCGCAAAAAGTGCACATACCCATTAATGGGTATGTGACTACTTACCCATATTTGAGTATTTTTTCCCATACAAATTTACTCAAATATGGGTAAAGTCAACTTTACCTATAAATGAGTATGTGCACTTTAATGCAATTATGGGTAAACTGAGCTTAGCGTGTAGGGAAGATGATTGGCGACAACACATTTGAATTTTGCTCTGTAAACTCTGATTTCTATCTGCGGTAAATCCAGGATAGTTAAGCAGAACATTAATATAGTTTTTGCGAAACAAAACAAAAAAAATGGTTGTTTTACCGAAAAGCGCAAGAATTTATTGAAAGGTGAATTTGGGCAAGGTGCAAGGTGAATTTGGGACCGATGGGATTGCCTGCAGTGAACCTATTTTAAACCGCTGGATTCCTAATGATTGTTGTTCTTGTGAAAATATTAATTTAAATTATTTTTCATTTGTGACCCTGCATAGAAAAGATAATGTTCTACTGCTTCATTCAAACACTGAAACCGTTAACAGAACAATCAAAACAGTGTTCATAGCAAACAAACGGCAGCAACCCTGATCCGGGGTGGGAACACATGGGACGTACAAGCTATCTTCAAAAAGCGAGAAAATGAAAAACCCAGTTTATTTAATCATTACTCCAACTCGTTCCGGTGAAAGTAGAAAGTTTGTGCTCTGTATTGTTTTCCATCCTGTCCCTATTGTTGATATTGTTGTAGCGGATGTAGATGTTGTAATAAATAAGCGCAGCGAAGCATAGCAAGGGAATTGAATTAGTTATCCTACTGTTGTTTTTTTTGTCCGGAGAAATTGCCAAGCGCATCTGCTTTGGTGTTTTAGTGCATGAAAATCGATAGAAGACTGTTTAACATTATCGCTAATTAGATGTTTGTTGTGTCTTCTAGATAATTTCTTTGAGCAGGGTTCAAAAAAATCGTGAACAGTGGTTTTCTTGAATTATTAAGATTTTTTTCCGATAAGTATCTTCTGCTCGTGAAGGTTGGTTGGTTTTTAATTTCCAAAATATAAGAAAAACACTGGAGTCTTTTGGAAAAGAACAAATGAAGACCCACTAGAATCATTTGTCTGTGCTTAACGAGGTGATTAAGTGTTCGGGCATCTGGTATGGCAGCAGATAAATGTGAAAATCTGACTAAAAAGCAACAGCCCATTACCACCCTCTCTGGGGTATTTTAACACCACTCGGAAGCATCGTTAAGTACCGCTTAGTTTGTCTGCTTGCATGTGTGATGTGAAGCAAAGCAAAAGAAAGAGGAAGAATACTCTTTAACTCCTTAGCACTGCCAAACAGCACCATATGAGGAATGTGCTGAGCGTGTCTAATCTGCGTTGTTTCCGCTTGTGAATTTTGGGAAGGATTGCTTTGTTTTCCTAGAATCTGCACCTTACCTTTCGCAGCTCTATCGTTTCCTTCTATCCAACGCAACTTGGAAGAACTATATTTTTAGAAAATGTTTGGATTAAAACATCCCAAGATAGCAGAGGGATTTGGTGAGTTGATTATGAAGTAGATTGATTGCTATTTCTGATAGGGATTGGTCAATAAGACGATAATTGATAAGACACGTGTAACTTTTATGATCTAATACTGAATTCAGAATACTTTAACGATTGCTGATGAGTACTTATACATCGACGAAATTTTGATCGTGCAACTATAGTTCAAAAGCAAGTTATATAGTTTGTAGTAATTGGAACCTTAATGAAAATTTGAAAAAAAATAACTGCTCAGGAAATTATGTGGTTTCCTTCGTTCAAAATTTGAATCAAAAATTCGAAAATATATATGATACAGTGTGTGACAATATTATTTCAACAGTGCAATACAGATAATACGTATTAATGTACATTCAGTGGTTTGAATTAAAACCGGGTTAATCCACACTAGTTGACGGTTAAGGAGTCTATATTGTTATACCACAAGATTTCCTGAGCAGTTAGATGACAATGAACAGTAAACCGACAGTGTTTCGTTGCTATCTCAAATGCTGCGTTGGTCAAAATAATCGTAACGTAAAGAAATGACATTTCCTTCAAATTTTATTTTCAACTAAAGCGTGTCCAAAAATATGTGTCCATAATAATTTCAAATTTCTCCCTCACTCCCAAACTTTCGGGCCTCTGACTTAACCCCGCCATTAAGGTTTGGACAAGCTTCTCTCCTCTGGTTGTGTAAGCCTTTGTCCACTTCTGCTTGAAGTTTGAACCAATTTTGACTTTCCTCCCATTTTCCAGCAATCAGCCTCATTATTTCCCAACATTTCTCGATCTGTTGTAGCACTGGACAGTTTGGCCAATTAATGTCACGAGGTACACCAATGACATTATTTTACTCGTTCCATTTCTTCGTCACTTTTGACAAGATACCAAATCGGGCCAAAACGGGGTGTTTTGAGAATTCTGCTTCCGAAGTGGCAATAGGCGTTTTTAAGTCACTCTTTTATGTACATTTCACTGTTTATATTCCCAGTTTAGACGAATGGTTGGCTGATTTTACCGCGCGTACTCCGCACGGCTTGCCAAACGAGATATATTTCGAAATTTAATTTCATACAAATTTCTTCGATGTGCCCTCTATTTCTATCAGTGGCATCATCAGAACGACGCCGAAAGCTAGAACAAGCCTTTCCAATCTAGTTCTCCAGCATTGACTGCCATCATGCTCATTCGGATATACCCAAAATTGAGTAACTTTCACCCATTTCCATAAAACAGGCTGAAACGTCAAACCATGAGTAAGGTGATTTATGAAAATGGGTAAATCTCACTCTATTCTTCATTATTCTAGTGTTTGGACTGTTTGGACACATATTTTTACTTTCCAGATGTCATGTAACCATTCATGTAACTTGTTGGAAGAGTTGGAAGAGGAAGAGAAGTTGGAATCTTTGTTTTAAAAATGTGCATCGATCCACAGCTTGTCGCAAAGACAAAGAAATGCATCCTGAATATCTCGGATATAGGCGCACCGATGATGGCCACATTTCTGCCAAATCAGAATACTATCTGGACAGCCTAGTAAACTCATCCAACAGAGCGGTTTCTTTAATACAGCGTTCCATCGAAGCTTTTGAACGCTTTCCAAAATCTAATGAACAGATTTTAGATTTGTACCAGAAGCTTATCCTGAACTCAACTGTTCCGAAAGCATGTCGAGAAGATCGTTCACGAGTGCATCCATTAAGTGAAATTGACGTTGGTATGTACCCGGGAACGCGTATAGGCACGGCTGTCATTCAAGATGTATTGGTTTTCATGTTCCTGGATGAAAACTTCGACATGTCGCAGCTGACCAATCGCGTCCATCAACGCCTGTTCGAGCTGATGACCAAGGAATTCCCGGAATGCGTGAGCGATGCAATTCTGGACACCGTGATGAGTGTTGCCGAGGATCAACTGCTGGAGGAGAGCTAACCATCGTTACAATGTTATGGTTGTATAGGAAATCATTTTGTCATTTGAAAGAATAAAAAAGAAAAAGCTCAACTATTGTTAGGCTGGGTTAGGTTTAATTTTAATTTTAATATTTTACCCAATTTCAATTATAACCACTTTTTATAACAATGCGTAAAACGAACACAGAATCATATTAATTGTGGGTTTACCCAAATTTGGGTTTTGACCCAGTAACCCAATTTTGAGAAGTTCAAATTTCAATGATTTTGTGTGATCTTTACTCAATGATTTGACGTGTAACATGGCGCTCCATTATGTTGTTAAAAAAACGCATTAAAGCATCATGTTTTCTCTAAAACATCCTCCAGTTTTTTCGGATAAATTAACCGGTCGGTGTGGCTATTAAGGAGCATGGATTCAGAACAGCTTACCGTAGTAGAATTGGATTATCAGTTTTTTCTTCTTCATCAAAGAAAGCAATCTCTTCGAACGAATCACTCGAACCCGCTCCGTAATCAAGTGGCGTTTCATTCTAAAGGGTGTTTCGATCAAAATTTGGTCGACTTGAGCTTGACGCATCATGCATTAAGAAATTTTGCACAGCCCTCATTTTGAAGGTGTGTGCGTGTAGCATCTGGCCTCTTTTTTTGATTTTGAGATTAGCACTCCAGTTATCAAAATGTCGTCGAAGGAAGAGAAGCAACGTATCAAAATGTTGCCCGTGTATGGCGAAAATCCAAACTACTCTCACGCCAAGTTGGCGAAATTGTTGAATGTGGCCAAATCAACTGTCACCAACATATTAAAAGTGTTCGGTGAACGTTTGCCAACAACCAGGAAAGCTGGATCAGGGGGAAAACGAAATAGTTGCCCGCTGTTTCGAGCGGAACCCCAACCTCTCCGTCCGAGATGCCGCAAAGAAGCTGGAAGTGGCGCCTACAACCATGGATAGAGCCAAAAAACGAGCCGGACTGTCGACTTACAAGAAAGTGGTGATTCCAAATTGCAACGATAAACAAAACACGTCGGCTGAAGCACGATCGCGGAAGTTGTACACGACGATGCTGACGAAGTTTGATTGTGTGGTACAGGACGATGAAACTAACGTCAAGACAGACTTTAAACAGCTTCCTGAACAGGAATTTCATACGGCAAAAGGACGGGGAAAGGTGGCAGATATTTTCAAGCACATTAAACTGTCGAAGTTTGCCAAAAAATATCTGGTGTGACAGGCCATCTGTACCTGTGACTTGAAGAGCAACGTTTACATTGCGACCGGAACTGTCAACCAGGAAATTCATCTGAGCAAGTGCCTAAAAACGTCTGCTGTCTTTCCTGAAGCGAAACAATTGTTCCATTCTATTTTGGCCAGATTTTCCATCTTGCCATCACGGAAACAAGACCATGGAGTGGTATGCTGCCAACAACGTCGAACATCCAGTACGGCAAGCTGAGTCGCTTGACGCTCGTAGATGCCTGACAATGTTTGCACTGCTGCAGACCTTACCTTCCCATCTTTTCTTTCGTTCACGGAGATGACGCGGCCCTTGGGCCTGCAATTTCGCGGATGCTCTGGTTCCACAATGACCACAACGTCTCCCACCTTGATCGCCTTAACTTCGCTGCACCACTTTGTACGGCTTGTGATGTTCGGTGCATAATCGCGAACCCAGCGCTGCCAGAAGATGTTCGCCTCCACTTGCGAAGTACGCCACGAGCGCTTCAACGTCACCGCGCTGTCGTCGAGCAATGTTGCCGGCTTGAGGTCGCTAGGTGAACACATAATGAAGTGATTCGGAATAAGGACGGGAGCGTCCGGGTCATCCGCTGGAACATGTGTCAGTGGACGTGAGTTGATCATTCGATCTCAATAAATAGGTTTCGAAGAACTTCGTCGCTTCACGCTCTGGATGAGTCTCTCCCAGGACCCGCCCGTATGCGGAGATGCTGGAGTTAGAAAACGCTATTCAGTGTTGGGACTGGTGATTTCCTGGACTATCCGCTCCTGATCCAATTCTGCCAGGGCCTCCTTAATCTCCTTGCTTGTGGCCACGAAGTTGGTGCCACGGTCGCTAAATATTTGATGCGAAACGCCTCGACGAACCATGAAGTTTCGGTGCGCCACTCGGCGTATGCGCGACCTCAATGTATACCACCTACGTTGTCAAACATGTCACTAGTACGCCCCACCGCTTTTCAGATATTCGCCCTATTGCCACCATGAAAGGACCAAAGTAGTCTACGCCCACGAAAGTGAATGGTCTGCTGAATGCCGCCCCTCTAGTCTCTGGAAGAACGGCCATTGGAGGAGGTTCGGAGCCGGTCTTATCCTCTTCTTTTCGTTGGCCTGACACCAACAGTTTCCGTAGTACATAAAGGCGGAAACCGTGCTGTACTACAACTAGATACGGTTCTATGATCGAATGATGCATCAAGAAGAAGCTATTCGAATCATATTCCAATGTTAAAGAAGCGATGTAGCAGTTTGCGTCAAATGGCACAATCAGAAGACGTGCTGTTGATGCCGGGTTGTTTAGCAAACGCTCTTTAAAAAAAAATAAACGCTGATATTGGTGAAGAATCATAAATAAAGGCTCCATCTTGCTGAATCCCATGCAGACAAAAATAATGAATTTTAACAGATGCGGCAAATTTCCCCTCGCTTAATATCAAGCAAGCGTAACCAACGTTATTGTGTGCAATCTTTCATACAGCATGCAACCTTTTTTTGCAATTTTTCATACAACAGACCTGATTAAAGCGATATTTGGCTTAAATTTACATGAAAGATCTCATAAATTTATGCCAAATCTAGCATTCCATTTTTGTGCATTGGATCACGCAGAAAATTAAGTGTTTCTTTCTCTCTGTGTATATTGGTTGGATGGCGAGGAAAAAGCGAACTGTTTGTTCTGTGAGGAATCGAATCGGTTTACAATGATGGAATGCACCGTGTAAATCTCGATTCACACAGTATCTGGACGCAACAAATCAGTTTTATCTCCGAGTTGTTTTCAGGAAATAAAACAGTCTAAATGAAGGTTTTTCATTGCAAGGATATCAACAGCTTTATTCCGTTTAGGTTTTGATGAAATGATGAACTCTCCTTATAGCATGTATGTTTGTCTTTATTTGAAAGACTTTAAGTCGGTGGCGTATTTGTTGAAGTACCTTACATCATCTTTCAGACATTTTGTTCGTCAACTTGAGCGGCCATTGTATTTACCATCTCTTCATTTTTACATTATCCCGAGTTACTTTTCCAATAAAATCCACGAAATCCTATCGTAGTGGCAGCTATCCAAATCTGACTAATACCTTACATGGCATTTATTTTTCTATTCTTGATTCATTGTGAGGTTTAAAAAGCTCCAAAAATTGACTGTGCCTAACCTCTAAAAACAATCCTAATTCTCTCTTACACTTCTTCCTTCGGGATCACGAGGAACCAACTGCTTCAGTAGGGTGGCTGTAACCATGCACTTGTCATCATATCCATGCTTGGGTAGCAATCATCCTTCTGCTGCCAGGAGTCGTTAGTATGCCCATCGAGACGCGTACCGATATGAATTAGCCGGCGGTCATGACTACCCGAGCAGGAGACAACAACATATGAATACCTAATTTTGATCTTGATAACTGGCCTTGGTATTAAAGAGCTCAGATTAAGAGGTAAAATACCTAAGGATTGCAACCAAAATATCTCTTGAATATCAAAACTTGTTATTTAGGATACCTGGGAATACATGAAAGGTACTAATTTGGTATTGTCTTACCTCAATTTGGTATTCGCATAACAATGTGGCAACAATTTTCTGGAATTATCCACAGGTATTTTACCTCTTAATCTAAGCTTTTAAATACCAAGCCCAGTTATCAAGTTATTCGTTCCTGCTCGAGTAGCTCTCCTTCACAGCTACCGCCGTGGGACACTTGCTCCTTATCTACGCATCGGCATTGCTGGCACATGGTCTGCTCTCAATTCACACTGCAGCTATGATAACTGGATTCTATTCTACTTTTTCTGAGTCTCTTAGCTTCTTCTCGTTTGCTAAGCCATATAGTTCCCAACCTTTTTTAAATGTTAATATATCATACCAAAACTTTTGTCAATAAAGAACAGATCACCCAAAACAATCAGCTGTCAATACATTTGAGAGCCGATCACTAGGAAAACTGCAAAAAAATATATAAGCAATGCGTCCAGATATTATGTGAATCGAGCTTTACGTCGACAAGTCATTAAACGCTCAGATCCACAATATAGCTGACAGTTCGTGAAATATGGCGGAGAAAATGTGATGTTTTGGAGATATTTTTTTGTCAACGATCTTGGTCTGATTCATCAGATTATAAGAATCATGGACCGTCTTAGCGATGGGAATTTTTCGGAGCAAATTAACGGTTGGCATTTTTGCCACTAGCCAGTGTTGCGTTTGTTCTTTAAATTATGATCTATAGTGAAAAATTAAACAAAATATTTTGAAATCGTATTACAATCTTGCTTTATATTTTGGGTGTAGTGATGTACTAGTAAAAGTTTTGTCCATAATTGCATATCTTAGAGGTCTCGTAGGGAGATTGTTTTTCAAAGTTTTTAAAATATATTTTAGAGATTTGATTGAATTTCCAAATGTGCGAAATGATTTCAAGTTAACTTTGAAAATAATTCATGATTCTGGTTTAGAAACATCTTCCGTAATGATGATGATCCAGTAATATTTATTGTAGTATTTTAGCAATAAAAGTGATACTTAACGTCGAAAAATTTCGTTCGCACCTCCATTTTCCATCACAACCCACTTCACTCTTTGCAAAAAAATACCGGGCATATGTCTCCAAAAAAAAATTTCTTTCATAACTGGCCCCCAATTATTGTCACCACAAATCATGTCCAAATGCTTTCGGCCTTAGTCAGTGGCGCCAGAAAAAGCAAAAACTTTCTTTCCCATTGCGGTCGGCGCTTCAACCGTGGCATATCAAGTCCGAAGAAGCAGAAGAAAAAACTGCATTTCCTCCACAATCCAACCAGAACCAGCCGAGAGTTGTTGCAAAAGTTTTATTCTTTCGCAAATCATAACAGTTCTTTTTATCATCCAGCCCCGGCAGAAACCCGGAAGTTTTTCTTTTTACCCTCCTTCGTTAGCTGAATGCGAGTGTACATTATCGAACAATTGTGCGACAAAAAAATGTGGTCGGAGTTAAATAAAAAAAAAAGAAACTCGTTCACTGACAACTAGGTCACCCACCACGTGTCATTTAATGCTAAATGGCAATTTAGTGCAAAAAGCTGACTGGGGTCAGCGCTTAAAAAAGTTGGTCTCTCATGACAGATGGACCGATTCGTTACCAGAATTAGAAGCTATTTCTGGGTGTGCGGAGGATTGCGATTGCATGCTATTGTGACTGGGGTGTTATTTTCGTTACTAGTCGAGTCTACTGCTATATTGTTGAATGAAACCAATGAGATTCTGCAGCTATTTTTCCCCAAAAAATAACCCAACCAAAAACTTTCTTTAGCTCGTGACTATTTGCATGAAAAAGAATTCTTTGATACCGAGTGTGGGCAAAAGTCCATTATTCTATTTTCATTGTCATGCTATGGATCTTTGTTGATGTGAAGTGAAGTAGGATGGTGCAAAATACACTTGACATTGTTCCGATGCACACAAGTAGCACTTCTTCCGTATGCATTATCGACAACCGATAATGCCATCGGAGGAGTCACTGGAATGCTTATGATAAACCCTTGGGCGATGAACAAAGGCAGCTGAAGAATTTCTGTTCGGGCAATCAGTTTTGTGAATTATTTACAAAATTGGGACATCGAACATGCACAACAACAACAATTTGTTTTGTGTTATTTTGGAGACTGCCATAAATAGTGATATCAATTTAGTATAAATAAAATATTGTACAGGGCGAAAAAGGTTGCCTGGAAGTGTTTTTTTTGTCTCAGTGTATCTCTAGTACAATTTATTGGTTCATATTTTTCATTGTATGTGTAATTTTATTGGTTTAATCAATAATTTAGCTCTGTTTGTCTTAGATACGCTATAAACATAGGCGCTAATATTCTCTATGCATCGTGTTGTGACTGGGACGTGCCTTTTTTGGGTTGGAAAGACCCAGCTAGACCAGGTAACATTTTCATCAAACACACAGAAACGTGCACGGTATGGTGTAACGAAAACCCAACTGTCAACGTGGAAAATCGCGGAGAATCCTCTTATGTCGTGAGCAGGGAAAGTTGCACTTCGACTATTGGGTCCAGTGAAAAAATCTTTGAGGAAAATTACGTATCGTATGCCAATACTCACCACCAGATGGCTTGCACCGAAGTTCTACCATTGATCATATCAATATATTATATTATATTATATGTTATTTGTAATAATTTTCTTGATTGTGAACGTAAGGTTTCAATCAATTTACGCTTTTAAATTATGGATCACTCGGCTAAGTATTGTACTATATATTTTCCACTTTCATTGAGCTTATTAGCATGTGACAGGACTAAAGAGCAACCTGAGAAGAATTAGAGTCTCATTTCAGCAATAATTTTAATTGCTTTTACAGCATTGCACAATAATATATTTACATATTTTATTCGTGTTCTAAGTAACACATCTTTTCAAAAAGTGGATTCGTAGGGAATACCACGATATCTGCATGGAATAACTGAAATCAAACTATAAATTTAATTGACAATATATTTCGAGTCATTACCTTTTTTAATGTATGTAATAAATGAGATCCTACCATTATATGCAATATAATGTTCAAATTTCAGGTATATGCAGCATTCTGTTAATATCATTTTCAGTTAAATGGGGTCATTCAAATATGTGAAGCTGCCATTATATTTGACTTGACATGGCTGGGGATGTGTTGTGCGGTGTGTCCATGCATCCTTCTTCTCCTGTAGATTTACGGAAAGCGTTGTGGATCAGGTCTATTTGTTTGAATCCAGCTCGTTTTGCGGAATATTCTATGCGGTTTATGCAACGCAGTAGGCAAGGCCATCTTGACACTTGTATTATGTCTTTGATGTGCTACAAGTATAAAATAATAATTCGACGCCATCTTGTCCAAATGTATTCAAGATGCTTTGTACTGGCTGTGTTTGTATCAGATTAACGTTTGTATTCAAAAAATGGACTAAAATTGTTGATTTTTCATGGGTTTACCTTCATCCGCACTGACAAAACTACCCATGCAGCATCAATCATAGTAGTCCATGCGTCGTACAGCTCTATCAGTCGAACTCTAACCGTGATGGCAAAAGCAGTGAAGCAGAAGTGTGCGCGTTCAAAGAACGGCACCCCGCCGCGTTGAAAACGGACATCGTGTGGCACTTTGTGGACGCCGGATACGCCCGTTGCGGTATCTACAAAATCTTGGCACTATTAGACAACAATTAGAGCATCGAAAGAAAGCCCGGCTCCGGACGGCCGATGACCCTGAGCGACAAGTAGTCCCAAAGGTTGCTGAAGAGGAATAACGAGGGATATGTGACTACATCGATGCGTGCGCTTGGCCGGGAGGTCGGTTAAACAGGTTAAACAGTAAAAAGTACCTGTAGAACATGAACATACATGTCAAGAAACGGAAGCCGCGTTCACTGGTTTCGGAGTTGGAGGCAATGACGCAGCGGCAGCGGTTGAATAATAACTCAATTTTCCCGGCGAATCGCGAAGTGGCGGTGGTGATGGACGATGAGACCTATATCACCCTGGATGGCAACGACTGGCAGGGCACTTCGTACTTTACTTCCCCCTCGAAGGAAGTGAGCTCCGAGGTGAAGTTCATTTCACACACCAAGCTCCCCCAAGAAAGTGCTGCTGTGCCTGACAATCAGCGAGAAGGGGATGTCAAAGCCGCTCTTCTTTCGCTCCGAACTGGCCGTAAACGGGGAAATTTATGGTATGAAATGCCTGCCGGAAGTTGTGTCGTTCATCGAGAAATACAATAAGGGTGAAAACGCGGTGTTAGGGCCGAATCTAACGTCAGCCCACTACTCGAAGCGATCGTTGGAGGAGATGGAGCAGCTGAATATCGAAGAGGTACCCAAGTCGGCGAACCCGCCCAACGTCCCTCGGCTGCGTCCTATCGAGAATTTCTGGGGCAACCTGAAGCGTAAGATTTACGCCAACAATTTTTTCGCGAAAACTGAGGAGGAATTGATAAATAAAACGAATAAAGAACTCAAAAACATACCTACACGCATGTTTTCGTCCGCCATGGCGAATGTTCCGGTTAACTGCCGGGAGGCCGCTCGCATGGGCGTAGAATTTTTTTGCAAGTAAGTTAAAATCTGTCTTAGCTCTTTTTTTATCACTATCCGAAAAAAGTCCACTTTTTTAACTGCAAACGTTAGATTAGATTAGATTTGATAAACATAGAGGCTGAGAGTAGATTGACATTTAAAGGAATTCAGACCATGTGTGATCTTGAAACGGCTTAAGCACATCAGTGTTAACGAGAGATTTATCTTCCGCACCATTAAAAGATACAAGGAGTCGGGTACATAATCAACCAAAGACGTGAATCTTATCTTACGATTAGGACCAAGATTCTCTCAACCAACAGAATTATAGCGTTTATTCTGCTGCTAGATAGTCCTGAAGAAAATGGTTAAAGTTATTGGCTCAGGAAGTACCAGTACATCGATCCCAAGCTTCGCCCCTGAGACAGTAACGCACCCAAGTAGCACCTGTTGTTACATTGAAGACGCAGCGATTGATATGTAACAAATTTGCATGTGAAATCAAAATTACTGTTACTATCTATACAACATATTTGTAACCAAAAATCCGCAAAACGTGAAACTATGAAATGTTACATAATAAGTTACTGAGTAATCAATATGTAACAAAACAAAGTTAGAAACAGGTTGTTACACAACTTAAATGTTACGTTTCTATAGATGTTACAGAGAAACTAAAAATTAACTTTTAATAGGTTACTTATTAGTAATCCTGAAGTCCTGCGGACTAATTTTGATCGATTAGTTTTCTAGCCATAAATATTCAAGGAGTTACAATATCGTTGCGATGAAATCACGAAATTATTTATCACAGTTCATAACAATCGATAGAAGAATATTTACACTGTAGTAGTAATGTTGATTTTCAAGAAATATCATCAAATTTTTTGTTCAGATTTAAATTTATGGTGAAACCTATGAACTTTCAAAAAATCGCGCGCTCCTATTAAAATAAACTTTTTGTTTTTTTTGTGTTTTATTTTGTGTCTTTTTTATTTTGTTTCTATAAACATATGCTGTAGTAAATACACATTTTTTTGTTTAATTTATTCAGATATTTGTCATATTCCTGGATTATTTTCGAATGATAGAAAATAAATCAAAATGTATCATGATATATTTGGACACTTACGGCCAAAAATTCGCATAGCCATATTTAACTTGAGGAACATTAAAAAATTACGTCCAGAGATTTCTGGTTTTTTTCTCTATATCTCTTCATCTGTCACTTTTTTTGTGTACCTATTAAATACATGTACATTACTAATTCTAGATCCTCTTCCCTCCTCTAAAATGTGGACGTTATTTCTCAACGTTCCCTCAGGCAAAATACAAACACCATCGCTCAAAAGGGTTGGCACCGATGCAGCGCATTCGAATATATTTTATTTGAATGAACAATTATCTTCTTTTTTCTAGTATAAATACTATATCATCATTTCTTACCCATGGTTCTATATTAGTTTTACGTTATGCACTAAATATCATACCATTGTTTGAAATGACCAAACTTTATTTTAAAGGCATATAACTTGAATAACTAATATCCGTCATTATATAACTTTAATAACTAACACATTTTAACAGCAGTGTTGTTGATAAGGCACATCAAATGACAAGTTTTTTACATTCTTGTCACATGTAATCTATTAAACTATCGCTTGTTTTTCGGTTACACAGCAACTTATGTTCATCTACAATATTTTTTCAGTGTTACAATGTAGCGCGATTGCCTTGACGCTTAGAGGTCTAAAAAATCAGCGACAAGGTAGTTGTATCAATTTATTTATTTATTTATTAGACAACATCTTCGACACAAAAGTCGCACAGACTGGTTAATCGACACTCTTAATTCTAAATTTAAAAACTACTTTGCTAACATTAAAATCGAAACAGTCACACACTTCATTGAAACGTCCACAACATAAATCCAGTGGATTGTTCAGGCCGTAATTCGTTCGATGGCTGGGGATCCACAGCAGTTGCCGACTTCGGAGCAGGTACGAGTAGGTACATAAAACCTCATATTTTCGAGAAGACTGCTACAGTCGATGTTGCACTTGAGCACGTCGAAAATGAACAACCTTTGTAGCATCACTCGACGACTCACCAGCGGTTGTAAATCGAGGAGTGCGCATCGATGTTCGTATGGCGGTAGGTTCACTGGGTCGTTCCACGTGGCAGGCCACGTAGAGCATACCTTACGAAACGCTTCTGGACTCTCTCAATACGAGCTATATGGACGGCATGATATGGAGCCCAAACCTGCACTCCATATTCAAGTACACTGCGAACTAAAGCACAGAACAGGGCCTTCAGCGCATGCACATCATTGAATTGGGCTGTGTTCTGGCGTAGGAAACCTAGCATCGCATTGGCTTTCGCAGTTGTCACTGAGATGTGTTTGTTAAAGCGAAGTTTACTATCAAGTATGACGCCAAGATCCTTGATCGACGTGACTCTTTCTAATGGCAAGTTGTTCAGCCCGTAGTCAAAAGATACAGTAGTCCGACATCGAGTGAACGTCATTACTTTACATTTCGTTGAAACACGTTCAATATCAGCTTGCAGTGCACCGCAATCTACAAGCGACTTAATCACGCGAAACAGCTTTAAGTTATCTGCATAGAGCAGTTTCCCAGACTTGAGGTTATCGCACATATCATTAATAAAGAGGACCAAGATGACTGCCCTGCGGGACTCCGGAAGGAATATCAAATACATTCGACCTAGCATCGTGCACTTTGACAAAAGCTTTGCTCGCAGAAAGATATGACTTCAGCCATTGAATGATCCAAGAAGGTAGTCCCAGGTGGTTCAATTTTTCAATTGCCAATACGTGAGGTACCTTGTCAAACGCTTTTGAGAAGTCAACGTAGATTGCGTCAACCTGACACCGCTTTTCCAGCTCATTGATCACACTGTGGGTGTATGTCATGAGGCTCGACGTGGTTGACCGCTTTTTTACGAACCCATGTTGATGCTCGGATATCACAGGATGCAAGGCTGGATGCAGCACGTCGCACAGTGGGACGAAATAAAAAAAAGTGGGACATTGGTATTTGCGGCGAAACTATGAGATGTAGACCATTGGTTTTTTCTACAATTTTTCTACTTTTTTTAAGTACTTTATTTTTGTGCTAACAAATTTGATTTAAGGGGTGTATACACCTAGATAAAAAAATAACTTTTTATTTTTGATTTAAATCGATAATAATGTATTATAACATTGTAGATCAAACTATTTCATGAAACTTTGTAGAAGACAAAAACTTTCTATCTCTTAACTGGACGAAGTTGTAGGGTGAAAAAGGAATGCAAAATGTAATACCCCTTAAAAATCGTTTTTTTACCATAACTTTTTTGTTTGAATTTTCTCATTGTTTCAATGTTCTATAATGTTTTAGATATTTTAAAAACACACTTCTTTGTCCAAGACAGCTAATCATTATCTCCTTATTTGAAGAATTGACGTCAGTTTTAATGAATTTTTTAAGCTATCTTCGAGGATGTGTAGATTACAGGTTAGCAGGTATTAGCAGCTAAACTTTACGTTAATTTATTCAGTAACTAATACCCTTTAAACTGATGTACAAATTATAGGGGGGTCCAAGAGGGCAGTTCAAAATGGAAACTAAGCTTTTTATTATATTATAGTGCGTTTAAGTGAATTTTTCATCTCTTTTAATAAACATTTGGACTTGCTATTAATTTAAAAAAAAAAAGTCCAATTTATTAGATAACGAAAAACACTCCATCGTTCTACTGCGAATCTTCCTCTTCATATTCAGAATCTTCATCGTTGGAGGAATTTGACACCTCTTTGTTCAAAGCTTCAGGTTCTTTCAAAAATTGCAATGCATCGTTTCTGAAAGGCTTACATTTCCTTTTCGAAATCTTTCGCATTGAAGAAATCAGTGGGTCTGAAGATACCAACAAACGGTTGAAGATGTCCTGATTTGTAGCTACACTGTTAAATGGTAACAAATAAATAAAGCTAAGTGTTTGGTAGATATAAAATAGGAGCTATATGTACCGTGAACATTTCCTTGCTCGATGCTCTCGAAAGTTTTTAATGTCCTTATTCCGACATTCTTGAGGCTCCTCCGATAGATGACCGACAGGAATAATGGAAGCTATTATAATGTCTGCTCCATGAATTAAAACACGATGTACGCTGGATGGCATTTTGTACCAGCCGTACAGCTTCACATATTGCTGGGCAGTTTCAATAAGATATATCCTAAACTTTTCTGCCTTTATCTCAAATCCCGAAGAAATAACTGATAAAATGTTGGAAAATTTCTCAATGATGTCTACGTTCAATCCCGTAATAGATGCTGTGACAGACGGATCATCAAAAAACCTTCTGCCTGTGTTTCCATCATTTGATGTACCTGGGCCTTGCTTGGGAACGTCTATTATGAGGCCCATCTGTCTTTTAAACGCTTCTTGGATGTATTTTTTACGAGCCACGACACTTTCTTTTTCATGAGGTTTTCTAGCTTGCCAACATTTAACATCCAATCGATAAGCAATATGTAGCAGGCATTCCATAAACCTAATTTTTAAATATAATAATAAATTAGTTAACAAGAAATAATAAATGTCATGTTCATATTCAAAAACTTACCGAAAATGACAATGAAGTGTGGAAAAGCCGAATTTAAGCATCTCCTTGTTGGGTATTTTCATTTCCATTTTGCTTACATCATGAAACTCTTTGGGTGAAGCTCCACAAACATAGCACTTTTGACATGATACTTCAGACACAGCACTACACACCTTACCATCTACCATGCTGCATATCATTGTATGACTGATGTTGATTTTCGAAAGTGCGGAATTTTTGAGTGATGGTCGTAGTTAATTGAGCTATTTGATCATCCACATTTTTCTTCTCTTTTATGATAAGTTCCTTAGATTCATTGGCAAATTGGATCCTTATTGGGCGGCAGAACCGTGTAGATGATGAGCGGATGTTTTGCCAAATTATTTTTGACGGGCAAGTCTTGACACGCATTTGTACAGGAACCAAAGATGTGACAACAATAGAACTATCATCAAGCTGATTGTCCGCAAAGCCTTGTTTGTAGTTCGATTGGCCAGAGGTACCATCTAAGCCCCATTTTGAAACAAGTTCAAGATCCATCAGTTCAGCGTCAGAGATAGTAATCAACACTTCATCTTGAAGAACAACTAGCTGCTTAGCCGTATGGTCAAGAAGAGCTTGAAGCTTTACTTCAGATATTGATTCCGAAACAGTAATGTATTCTTTCGATGGAATACATTTTTCACGAGCTTTCATGAGGACTTGATACGATGGATAGATTTGAAGAACGTTGCACATTTTGTTGTTTTGTCTCATGCTTATCCACAAAGATTTCGAAAAATTTCCGTCAATATAGAAGCATAATGCTTCCTCTTCTGTAAGTTTCCGTGCATGCTTAGCGGGTGACACATTTTGTGCTTTCCAAGCTTTTCGTATGCGTGTCGATCGTGTTGGGGTCAATTGCATTGCTTCGGTGATAAGTTTAGCTGCATCTTCATTACCTTCACGACGAGCATTCATTTGCAAAGCAAATGAAAGCTCAGAAGCAGAACCTGTTCTTGCTGAGATCAGCAACTCGTCTCCTCTTGCTCCGAACAGTCAGCTTATCGAAAGCTTTTTTTGCTGAATATTTATAGAAGAATGTGATCCAGGAAAGAGTTGTCCAGAAAGCCACGTTTTATAACAGCTTTGAAAATGAACTTTGTTTCTTTTGCTTTGTTGCTATTTTTGTTGCAGTCTGGAGCAAAACCGGGTAACAGCTTTTTTATGCTTTGGTGTGAATTTTTCTCCACCTATTTTCTCCTTAACACACTTCAACACATTTTCATTTCTTTTTTCTGGATCTGATTCAAACCAAACAGCACACAATTCAGTTCTGAGAAGACTACACATTTTTCACTTTTGAAAACTTGTCAACTACAACCGAGCTACATTCGGATCAGCTGACTGCATCACAGCATGCTTGGAAAAATAAAGAATCAGCCACAATGTAAGTGGCAATGCGGCATTGCGGCAACGTTGCAAGACCAACTTCATACACCGAACAACCAATCTAGTGTGCAGTCAAATCGGGCATGCCGCGTTGCCTTTGTCATAAAAGATGAAGAAGAGAGTGTGCTCTAACGTGGGTCTATGGATTTAAGATTCGGCCTGCGCTTAAAACTCGAGGTAAATATGCTTTCACTTTTTTTTTTCCTTAAAATAATAAATACACAGTAATATTGCCTCGTTGACATATCAAAATGAGAACAAATTTAATGAAAGTTGATTTTTATCTATAGTTCGAATTCTAGATCCATAGACCTACATTAGAGTAATTTCCTCTATAAAGAAAAAAGTAGTAAATCGTATCAAAATATTATTTGGGAAGATGAAGAGGAAGATTCGCAGTAGAACGATGGAATTTTTTTCGTTATTTTGTTCAAATAAGCTTCATTATTTAATAAATTGGCCTTTTTTTTAAAAAAATTAATAGCAAGTCGAAATGTTTATTAAAAGAGATGAAAAAATCACTTAAACGCACTATAATATAATAAAAAGCTTAGTTTCCATTTTAAAAATTTGTTAACCGCCCTCTTGGACCCCCCTATAATTTGTACATCAGTTTAAAGGGTATTAGTTACTGAATAAATTAACGTAAAGTTTAGCTGCTAATACCTGCTAACCTGTAATCTACACATCCTCGAAGATAGCTTAAAAAATTCATTAAAACTGACGTCAATTCTTCAAATAAGGAGATAATGATTAGCTGTCTTGAACAAAGAAGTGTGTTTTTAAAATATCTAAAACATTGTAGAACATTAAAACAATGAGAAAATTCAAACAAAAAAGTTATGGTAAAAAAACGATTTTTAAGGGGGTATTACATTTTGCATTCCTTTTTCACCCTACAACTTCGTCCAGTTAAGAGATAGAAAGTTTTTGTCTTCTACAAAGTTTCATGAAATCATTTGATCTACAATGTTATCATACATTATTATCAATTTAAACCAAAAATAAAAAAGTTATTTTTTTTATCTAGGTGTATACACCCTTTAAATCAAATTTGTTAGCACAAAAATAAAGTACTTAAAAAATGTAGAAAAATTGTAGAACAAATCAATGGTCCACATGTCATAGTTTCGCCGCAAATACCAATGTCCCACTTTTTTTTATTTCGTCCCACTGTGCGTCGTGCAATAGACTCTCAAAAACTTTCGCTAGGCAGTTCAAAATAGATATCGGTCGATAATTCTCCACGCAATGTGTGTTTCCAGCCTTGTGGATTGGAATTATTGATGCCAGTTTCCAAGCATCCGGAAATACTCCTTCGTTCAAGGATCGGTTGAAAATTGCTGCGACGGAATCAGACAGCGACTGAGCACATTCTTTGAAAAAGATGCGCGGATGAAGATCGGGACCAGGACCTTTAGATGAATCGACAGCGCTGAGAGGTTTCTGAATATCGTCTTCACTGAAAATGACTTGAGGAAGTCGAAGGTTATACGATGAAAGACTTTCCAAGTATTGCTGCGACATTGGAGGTGGGTTGTCGTCGTATACGGAACGAAAGAACTCGGCGAATAGATTCGCAGCTGTAACCGACGAGCAAGAGCTATGAGACTTGTAGGAAACATCAAAGGGAACTCTGACAGAACTCTTACGATTGTTGATGTAGGTCCAGAAGGAAGAAGGATTTTGTCTGAAATTTGCTTGGATACTGTCGACATACTCACGGAAACGAATCTGTTGTACTCCTCTTCAGCAAGCTTTAACTCTCTCGTGTTCGTAGAATTCCTGTTGCGGAAGATCCGTTTCCTGATCTTTCGTAAGCGGTTACGAAAATTGTGGAGTTGTGGCGTCCACCAAGGTTGGCTAAACTGTTTAGAAGGCCTAGGAGGTTTTTCAGGAACAGTATCCCGGATGATTTGATGGATAGTTCCATAGAAAGTGGTAACTGAGGCATCGATTGAATTGTTGTTCAGTAGCTGGTTCCAATCCTGGGAGTCAATCATTGCATTTATGGCTTGATAATCACAGCGGCTGAAGTCTAGATCATTACGTGGCGTGATACCTGATAGAGAATCCTCCTCGCGAGAATGGGCGTCTACAGTTAAAACGAATGGCTTATGATGAGCGTCAATTTTAGAAGAGCAGATGCAGCCTCGAAGAGATCTATGATACATGGATCACTTACGGATACCAAGTCAAGTAGCTTTCCGTTCGCGTTCAGAAGATCATTCACCTGATAGAGGCCTGTTGACAACATAGACTCAACTAGGGCAAGCTCCTGTTCCGTTGACATATTAGTTGGCAAGTATCCCAAAATCTCTTCATCAAATCGCCAGATTAAATATGGTAGATTGTAGTCACCAAAGCATACGATTACATCACGGGGGTCGGCTTGACTTTGAATTTGGTTGACTGATTCCACGTGCCTACACACTTAGAAATCATAAATTTTACACGAGACCTAATCCATGTTTGTAAATAGTCGTGGAACGTAAAGTCGGGGATCGTAATAGTTGGGGGACGTAAATAAAGATTTCGTGTAAAATTATGTCTCATGAAACTGACACATACGCAATTTGACAAAAGATGTGTTCGGTTGAATGTATTTTCTCATCTCTTTCAACACATTCTTATGCGCTAAAGGACGCTTGCATGTGTCGGTTTCAGGGACAGAAATTTACACGAGATTTGGGCAGTGTGTAGCATAGCTCACAGGACAGCTGTTTGGTCGGAGATAAATGCAACAAACGAATAAGGAAAATTGCGGAAAAACAACCCGAACAGCCGTTTGTTCCAGACTATCACAATCCACTAGATGTACGGCCTTGCAGTTCAGCTCCAATTTTACAGCAATCAGTACGCCACCACCTCTTCGCAGATTGCTGGTAGAAGCATTGCGGTCGCATCGATGAATAGCGTAGTTATATGCTAAGAACAACAATATCGAAATCGCTGGCTAACAGAGAGGGGAGCAGTGTGTTCGTTTTAGTTCTCAGTCCACGAAGTTCTGGTAGTATGCGGTGAATGGTTTAGAGGTAAAAGGACGAATGGCAGAGGGTTCTGGAATTAACACGGCTGGCTCGATGTGCTGGTCGTTGGGCCTGCATCCGCGTTCTGCTCAGGTTTCCAAAAATGCATCGCTCTCGTGTTATCCTCGATGAACTCCCGGAACTCGATTCCTTGCGGCCAGGACAAAGGATCCATAGCTCTCGACTTAATTTCGACACTGACTCCTACCTTAAACGAGATGAATGTCAGTGACGACAAAGGCCGACCTCTCGGTATAAGCGGTTTCACAACGGCTTCATCCACATTCAAACAGTCCTTGGCTAGTTTATCGATGTCTGTCTCAGAAACGTCAGGAGAAATTCTTGTGAGATAAACCCAGAATTTGTCAATGGCTCTATCCACACGAACTGATGGTACGTTGGCAGTTGACGGACCAGCTCCTCGGAGAATTTTGGTCGGTTGATCGGATACTGCGGCCAACCCCATTTTAATCTCTTGCTGATTTCGGCCATCAGGCTTTCTTTTATCTCGCTCTTTATCTCATCGATAACCTTTTGGTAGGTGTCGTTGACTTCGATCGCAGCGGAATTCATGGAAGTCAAAGCATTCTTGAAGCAAGCATTAGCCATAAGGTCGCGGCAGTCTTTACACATCCAGAAAATACCAGCTTTTCCACTTATATCCTTGTACAGCTCTTCCGTAATTTTTGCACACTTGAAGTGAAAAGCAGCTTTACAAAAGCCACTGCAAGCAACTTCCACAGGATCCATGTTGATTGCGCAACTGTGACAAATTGCCGACGTAATTATGATGTATTTTCGATTGAAATTGCGTGGTCGACAGAAATTACCTCACTGATACGTATGTTTGCCTGTGGAGTAACGTTGGTTCACGATGTGACAAACGGACGGCGCCACTAACGCTATAACTGACAGTAGCACAGCGGAGTAACAATGGCAGAGTATACACACGCAATGCGAAGCTTGCAAACAACTATGGCTCACCTATACAGCGAAAAAATCTGAGCTAGCGATGTCTGGATGCTGACGAAATGCGCTTCGCTGCTCCCCGAAAATCATACGGGGTTTTGGCAGTACCGATTAACACGCACAACACAGAGTTGTAAACAAACAATGTGCAGGTGGAGAGTGGCGAGGTGGGACGTTTGCAAGTGGCAATGGGCAATGGTGGCGGGTATTTTTGTCAAGCCAGCTTGGAGTTCGTCAAATTCACATATCCTACCTGATTGAATGTTGTGACAAACTCGTGTGGGTGATCCGGGCGGCAGTGATGAGCGAATTGGTGCACAATAAATGAATTGCGGGTGGGCGGTTGCAGATGATTTACCAAACTATACGAACGACTCGATGAAAACACAGGCTTACAATTTAGCAGAGTTGCCAGAAAAAAAAGAAACAAACAGTCTGTTCGGAATTGAAAAACATAATGTCGCTCTGCATTGTGCAAACGTGAAAATCGCAAAGAGCAATGCCTTTCTTACCTGCAGTACCTGAACATTGGGTACAGGATAAATTAGTTTATTGGCAGCCTAACTCGGCGAATAATTTCATGTCGCTTTTCCATTGACTCTTTCCGTAGTTGGGAAAGCATCGCCTTAAGTTCCTTCTCATCATTTAACTTGCGTTCCCGCAAACTTCTCTCTTCCTCTGCTAGCCTTTTTTTCTCCTCCAGTTGACGCTGAGATTCATCCAGTTCATTCTGCTTCAATTTCGCTTGTTCCAGCAGCTCCTGTTCCTGATGTCGCAGTTCTTCTTCCGCGATCTTCAATTTAGCCTCCATCATAGCCGCTCGTACACTCGACGTGACGCTTGCCACCGACGTCGGATTCTGCTGGCTTTTTTTCGAACTAGCCCTTGTCATTCGGGGAACACGGGTATCTACTACTGAGGGTAGAAGCAGTTTTGCAGCTGCCCCTTGTTTGTTGAACACTGTTTACAGATATACCGGCAGTCCGAATTTTCCATTCTCTCATCGACACCTGCACAACCAAGGTGTTCCCAGCGTTTACAAACACTGCACTGTAACATTTCAGCTTCTACCTCACCTGGACGATCGCATGCTTGGCAGTTGAAGGGATTCTCTCGACGATCTTCCGCCACCTCGTTACTCCTGTACAACATGGTACAAATTTCTTGAAGATTGTACGGTAGGGGTTGTGGGAGTTTTCGTGTTTCTCCAACTCTTGAGAGCAAACGCAAAATGTTGTCTGCTGTCAGCTTCAAGCTGTAAATTCAATGATGGTATATTTACGTTTCTGGTATCTTAATAGCTACTTACAAATTTGGTGAACCGATTGATATTTCAATTAACGAGGTGTGTCGTCGGACTCCACACTTTAATTGTGTATTGTGTAGGCTAAATATAGGTTAGATATAAGTTTGCTAGATTTAAGATAGTTTAAACAATTCCACTTACTTTCACTATTGAAACAATAACTGTACTATTGTACTACAATTTTAGTTTAATTTAGGTATTAACTAATATAATTGAGGCGATTTACTATTCAAGTTCAGATTTAGCTGTAGAGAAAATTTACTATCTGCCACGCAACTATATTCCTTTATATTGTTTTTGTTTTGATCCTCTTTTTCGATCTCATCGATGACATGTTTCGTTATCACTATCGTGAAGTGGTGAGCGATGATGCCTATGAAGCGTTGCGTACAGACGGCGCCGCCGCAACGGGGGGTCCGTCGCCACAAATTTAGTATCGCTCTCCAAAAATGAAGATTTGGTACTAGACAAACAAAAAAATATTGTATCATAATTAGTTGATTAGTAATATGAACATTCTTTACAGATTATTCCAACTAGTAACGGGGGAATATGCTGGTTCACTGCGTGTACGTTTACAAGAATGGCTGATTCAAGACAGCGTTTTCTCCTTTTTCGTGAAATTACGATTAGTGTTATTCAACAAAATTGCTTATCCCTTTCTTGAATAAAATTCTTACGACCAACTATTGTTTATCCGATGTCGTCAATAAATGAACATCATTGAGGAATATTCGTTGCATACCGATTAATATCTGACTTTAAAAGTTTTAGTTCTTATGTAACTTAGCAAAAACTATATTGCAACTTAAAAACTTTTGACAGTTTTCTAATAAGGTCACAACTTTATCACTTGGTAAGTTTTGTGCAACCTTTCATAACTTTTGTTTCTAAATGACGAAAAGATAACCATATTTTATCCTGTGTAACCTAACTTATTACAAGCGCCCAAATTGTAACCATTGTGCAACCAGTTTTATTTTTTAAAGGTAGCATAAGTTTCAAGTGCTGCTTGGGCGCACGAACACACTCTCAAATATATTGTAAATATAACACAGCGAATCAAAACAAAAGCATAGATTCTAGTACCGAAAAGCGAAAGTTGTTGGCAAGGTGCAAGGTTTAAGGTGTACTTGGGACCAAGGGGCTCTACAACAGTGAGGCAATTTTTAATCGCCAGTTTTCTATTGATTTGTGTCAAAATTTCTCATATTGCTAATTCTGAATGTACTTCCCAGAAACTCAGAATTAACAATATTCGGAATTCAATTGTATGATGTTTAATTTTATCAATAGTATAGTATTATAGTTTTAACTTTTGAACTTCTGAAAGCTTACTTTTCTTGAATTTCTGTGAATTTCTAAATAAACTTTTGGGAACTCTCACTCTTCCTTCATCTGTTTTCGAAAAATCCCGTTTAACTTCCTCAAAATCAAAATCCTGAACATCTGAGAAGTCTTCTCATGAAGTTCGGGGAAGTTCTATGCTTAATATCTGGGAAGACTATTATTTCTGCTTGAACTATTACAAAAGGCCCCCTTTTTTTCGAAGAAGTTTCTTGCAGAACTTTTGAAAAGTCTTCTTCTGAACTTCGTGAATGCTTTCCAGAACTTTTAGGAAGTAGCTCCCAGAGAAACGAAACGAACGTTTTCAAAGTAACTACCCGAATTGATTTATATAAAAAACGCAACAGTCTATTCATTTCAAGGATCAACCCCTGCGAAGGTGTGAAAACCACTTTTCGAGTGGCGAACAAACAATTTCCTTCCCCATCCCCTAGTCCAGTTTGCTCGGTTCGTGTGATTGTTTAAAGCGAACAAGAGTGATTTCAACATTTTCCTTTTTCGTTATTCCGGGAAACGAGCCAGTTCAGTTTCCTTCGCTGTCTTCGCTCGATGGAAACAGGGGGGTGTTGATTTCTGTATCGCTTCAGTAGCTTGTCGGCTTAATGCACATCTTTCCCGCTCACTCTTTCCGACGGGTATTCGCGTCCCACGCCCGAGGGGCTGGAAGGCGCTGATGTTGACTCAATTTTTCCGACGCCCTCCACAGATTAACTTAAACAATCTGCGTCTCCGGTTGGCAGCCGAAGATGGGATAAGTCGAAAGAAATACTCGGAAAATGGGGGGTTGGTTGTGGGAGTTTTGTTTCGAAATTAAATTAAGCGTACATTTTCGGTTCGAACTGAATCGTAGGATTCGGGATCGATCCTGAGCATTCATAAGTCTTCTCAATTCTAGCGAAGCAAGTTTTCGGTTTCTGTGGCGACGGAGGACTAAATGTCAACATTTTTGATTGATTGTACTTGCCTTTTAGGTGACATTCTACTTGTTGACTAGTTTTTGTCCCATCGAAAACATAGTCTAATCATTTTTCGGGATTGAATAACCTGAGTTTCACGGAGTTTGTAATAATCACCTACAGTCTAGAGTGTCAATTTCAACAAACCAACCCAAATGCGAAAAAAATCAACAAAGTGACACGTTATGCTTCCGGGTTGATTTGCAGTGTAGATTAAGTTACAATTTTGTAAGGATAAAGCCCCTTTGGTCTTTTTATTCCTATTTTCTCCTGCCACTCAATTTGCACTGAAGGTTCCCGAGCTTCAAGTGTACATATAGGGTTTGTTTCTCAAGTTCATCTGTGCAAGCTCCGGCAATTTCCTGTTCAGACACGCTTGATTGAATTTTGGTCAATACTCTCGACCTTCTTGCCTACGCTGCCGCCCACATTCAATATCCTTACAAATACATGCATTAACCGGAGGCGATGTTCCGAGACAGGCGCATGCATACCCATTTAATACGGCTCAAGTGATTCACATCCTGAACTTACCCCGTGCGCACCACGTCCATCCTGACCCGGAACTATTTATTGTTGTCTCATTTTTCCGTCCTTTCTTGAATATTCCTTTGTTTACATAACGACAAACTGCTTCACATCACCGAAGTCACTCGTGCATGAATAAGTGCCATGGCTCCCAACCGAAGCATCCGTTCCGGAGAAAAGGGGTCGGGTATTTTTTCATCTCCTGTCATATATAATCATGTAGACATAAAAGGGTCAGGTAGAAAGCTCCTGTTTGATTGACGAGACGCATTCCATTCAATTCCGGCGCCGGAGAAAAGCAATTCAATTTGGGTGGGATTTTGATTTAGATGTCGTCACTTCCATAAATTTCTTTTCGAATGTTTTTTTCGCTGATTTGTGATGCGTTTCTGGTTGATCAATCAAAGGTTTGCGGATATTTGTGAACGATAAAGTGCTGTTTTCAGTTTAACAGTTTTTACCAACTCCCATGGTGATGTTATCCAATGCCACACTTCAATTAATCAAACAACAGCTTTCTTGTTCAGCCAAGAGATAGACCACCCCAACTGAGTCATCTGGGTTTACCAAACCAAGCAAACGAAACCCCCTGAGTTCCACAACATCCTCTCAGTCGGAAAGTTTGAGTAGGTACATTCAGTTGCAACTAAGCGCACAGGTCCATGCAAGTTGGGATATTGTTGGTACTCCACAGCTGTATACAACGTTGAACAAACTACTTTCAAAATATATCAGCGCTTCTCCTTGAAAGTGTGCAAGATGGAATTTTTCCCGGGAAAATGGTTGAATTATGCAGCAGCACATATTTTCCGCCTGACACATTTCTGCTCGTCTCGTCGTCCGTCGCTCCGGTCGGGATGTCAGAGAACATCATACCTGAAATAAAGTTAGTGAAACATCAAGTGGTTACACAATGGTTGCATAAGCGTACGTCACAGCAGCGCTCGCATGGCAGGATTCTGCTTGTTGGCATTGTTGGGATTTTTTTTTCGGAGAAACTATGATAACTTGACAGTTGTGGGATTTAAAGTTATTCGAAGATGAATGTACCAATATGGAAAATGCCAAGGGGAGACGTTTGCCCTTTGGAATGCTCAACTCAAAAGAAGACACATTTTTCGTGTTGATTCAATTTCTAGATTGCTAACGTCTTCTCCATGAAAGGCTGGGCAGGATATGTGTGGAGAGATTTACTGAAATACCCATAGGCAGTCTGGGAAAATATATTCACATGGGTCGAAGGTAACACGATTATGTAAAACTAGAAAGCCTCCATTTTGCATTATGAAAATTGTTCGACCCGAAGGCAGTGGTCTATAAGTGGAAATGAAGATTTTTCACCTCTCGCTATGGAAAGAAAAATCACGGATCAGACCGGTCACGATTCACTACGTGAAAGTTTCCGCAAATCAGGTAGAATAAAATTTGTCCTCTGATTCTTTTTCAAGGTATTTTTGGGACTTTTTTTTATGAATTGAAGGGAAAACTGATTACATCAGACCTTTTTTCTTGCATTCATCAACTTTTTGCAACGACCTACATGGATAAAGATTAAAATTAAGATAAGTTGAAGGTTCGTGTTAACAACTTTTGAACGTGAGGGATATCAATCAACAGGTAGTGACCCATATTTTTAAGAGAGCTTGATAAATCTCTACAGAGAACCGAAAAGTTTAACACAACTCTTTTTTTTTAGTTCTTTGATTAACGAGATTTTCAGCCCTGGGCTGATTTATCTATCCGAGCAAAGGTTTATACCCAATTGATAACAAGTTCTAATATCATATTATCAATGATTTATCACTAAATATGCTATCATTTAGGCTGAATAAACAGCCAAAATAACAAAAATGATAACACATTAATATTCGTTGGATAACACAATATCAACACGTTTTATCATCATGGAATTCATAACAAATTTTGTGATATGAATAAATTTCTTGAGATAATTTCAAATTAAGTTATCAACATGATTTAAAATTCATACACTAATAACTGAAGTAGTACTTCTGGTAAGAAGCTCAATATCATATCCATCACATTCTGAAAATATTCAGCATTCGTCAGCATGCTGTTTTAATTCAGTAACGTTCGTCAAAAATCGTCTACAAAAATTGATAACATGTGATAACAAAATTTGTCAAAGTTGATAGCTAAATTTGTTATGCGGTAACAGATGAGTGCAAAATGATATCTGCGATAACAAAACTTGTTACTTATTTGATATCAGTTTGTTATTTTACTTTGCTAGGGTACCGTCGTAGTCACTCAAATACCTCTTTGGGTATTGTCATAACGGTGAGATTTGAAATCGTGACTTTGGCGTTAGAGGTATGGATATAAACCAACCTTAACTCTTAAATAACGCCTAGTTGCTTAAAGTGAAAATAAAATCCAAGTTATAATTTCAATGCATTTGTATTGAGCCTCTCAGAAGATCAGCAAGAGTCCCCCCCTCCAAAACAGCCCAAACTCTCTAGGACCTCACCTTATTTTAGGGCTGACTTACCAGACGTTTTGGTGAAGATTATCAAAGCTTCAAGCAGAAACTTTTTCGAAATTCAATAAGAAATCTCCCAAACATTTAGGAGATACTTCCAAAAAAGTATTCTGGTGCTTATTTCTTAAGAGCATTCTCTAAGGTTAGAAAAAGGCTTTTCAAAAGTTCTGGAAGAGACTTCTTCGAAAAAACGTTTCCGAAGGTCAGGGAGAAATATCTCAGAAGTATAGGGGGGCCTTCGTAGTAGTTCAAGCTGAAAATAATAGAAATATCATACTTTTCAGAAGTTATGCTGAGAACTCAGTGTGGTAGAGAGAGATTTTATTTTTTCGACACACTCTTCCTACATTAACGAGAGCTATTCTCTCTTGTTTATATTTACCCCCGTGTTTGCACGTTAGTGGAGAAAAATGTTTTTTTGTTCACATTACACTCGATCGTTCTAGAGTGAGAAGAAAAGCTCTCAAATTTACACAAGCGAATGCAGATAAATTCCCTGACGCGTGGACCCCAGTGAGCTCATTGGCGTGGGCTCTTTTGCTGATATACAGCTGTGAATGCAAATTCACAAGAAAGTTTCTTCCGTTTCCTTTTTTCGGACATTTTCTACAACTCCGACGACGTTTTCTTTTTCAATCGCACCAGCGAATCACAGAAAGTGCCCTGACGCGTCCTCGCTCAAGTGTACGCGGCAATGATCGCATGCGAGAGCACGTGAGAGAAGACAGATGAGAGCACGTGAGAGCTATCGTTAAAAAGTGAGAGTGATTCACTCACTCCAAGCAATCCCGTCACATGCACCACATTCTCACTCTGTCTATTTATCACCGAATAAAAGAGCACTTTTCTTTATCTGCGGAGACTTGAAGGCTCCGGTTTTTTTTGTCGCCGTCGCAGTGAAATTGCTGCGAAAAAATCTTTGCGGGGAGATTACATGGTGGCTTATGGGAGCGCACAAACCGACGCGATCGTTTTTAAATCGCGTTGGTATGTGCGCTCCCGTAAGCCGCCATGTAATCACACCGCGGCGATTTCGCTGCTGCGGCGGCAAAAAAAAACGCTGCAGTTTGGTGGAGCTTTCATGGTTGTATTTTCTGCGAAGGTACAAATCTCACGCGCAAGCGTAACATTAGTGCGAAATGCCATCTCTGATCTTCCCTACGCATTCGTCGAACCATTCTGAACGGCCGTTGTGAGAATATCACCATGAAAATCTGACATGCGCATGGCATGTTACCAATTTCTAATGCTTTCTCTTCTTTCTCCTGTTCTCTAACTTATCATACATGGCCGCAAATTGAACTCAATGTGAGTGTCCACTTTACTCAGTCGCATGGGAACTACGACTCGTTTTCGTTAAAACTAGAGTTACTCAGTCTATGTGTGACTCCACTTTTTACGAAACTGAGTCGCAGTTCTCATGCAACTGACTAGAGTGGCCTCTGATATTGAGTTCAATTTTTGGCCGTGTCTTACCACGAGCAATACCATATGACATATACATAGGCCAAAAACCAGCGACTCAAGCGCTTGCCTAAAGTCAGCTCTTCAAGAGCAGAAACACTGAAACGACACAGAGCAATAAGTAAAGAACGGTATGCAACCCCAACCAGCTTTACTTTCAGCAAAAAAAATTAACACTAGGCAAGCAATCAATTTACTACTACAAAATATACTAAATATCCATGACATAATATATAACAGGGGAAGGAAGGGACCATCAGGGCATCCAAGTGAAACAATTTAAATAGGGATCATGAGACTGCCTCCTCCCTATTGTTAACATTTCGCGGAACGAGGGCGGGCTCTTCGACCCCATCTATTGGGTTAATTCTGCCAATCGAGGACTCGATTCTAGTGCTGTGGATGTGAACTTGCTTTTGGAAGGAGTAAATGTGTCTGTTTACGGGCCCGCCCTAAAGTTGTTGGCCCTTCATGCAGGAGCTTGATGATCACAACAGCAGTAGAATCTTGATCAAATCATTTTTCAAATTATTCCACTGCTATGGAAAGTTACCTTGCTACAATAGATCGTAGTATTTCATCACCATAATTTGTCACAAACTGGAGAAGGAAGAGTGAGAGAGTGAAAAAGAATAAGAGGTCCCAAAAGTTTATTTGGAAATTACCAGAGGTTCAAGAGAGCTTCTTTGAAGTTCAAAAGTTAACACTATAATGCTATTGATGAATAACTACATCATACTCTTAATTTACAAATATTGTTAATTCTGACTTTTTAGAAAGTAAGTTCAGAGTTAGCAATATTAGGAACTTTAGTTTATAATGTAGGATTTATGGAATAGTCTAATAGTATTAACTATCTAATATCTAGAAGGATATGTTCGCTCATCTAATATCGTTTTTAAATATCAACAGTGCACACTTAGATTTTTCTTACAGAAATCTGTAAAATTTACTAAATTCTCAACCGTTGAGCATTTGGTAATCAAATTTAACGATTTAGATAATATTTCACTAATTCCAGTTATATTTTTACAGATAACTGAAAAATTCACCGAAATCCGTTAAATCGGATTACCGAAGGTTCAACTGTTGAGAATTCTGTAAAATTTTACAGATTTTTGTAAAAAATCTAAGTGTATGTTACCATCTTCTTGGTTTGAAACACTGAAAATCAAATCTAAAAATTTACGCATAATTCAACAAAAACTTTCTTTCTTACTATAATAGAATTATACCTACATTAGAAACAGTTGATTAGGGCTGGTTCATAATCCAAGTAGACTCATTTTTGAAAATCTCAGACCCCCCCTCGTAGGTTTTTCTCCATACATTTCCCCGTTTCCCCTTTCCCCAGAAAAGTTTACGTGGTTTATGAATAGCCCCTTAAGATGTTAATCCTTCTTTCTGGAAAATTCTCGAACTGTCTTTGGTACACCCGCCTTAAGGTTCCGTACGGTATCCTCAGATACGCCTGTCGTGACGATTTTCCTAGTTCTCTAGACATCATCGGTACCATTTGCTTTCTTCTTAGTTCCGAAGAGTTTCCGCTTAGCTAGAGCCCAGTATTTCTCAATTGGGCGAAGTTCTGGACAGTTTGGTGGAATGGCTGATTTTGGCACGTACTTATTCCTGGACGGATTTCGCATAGTGACCATATTAGGCCCAAACAGAGCTAGAGACTCGTGGCTTATGATAAACGGTAGCAACCGCTTTTGCAGACATTCCTTCTCGTGCACTCCTTATTGATATTTACGTTTTTTTTTCAGTGAAGTTCTGCTTGTCATCAATGGCAATTGCTGGACCCTGTTGAGTGCTCTCAAAATCCCACAAATATCCGAAAACAGTCTTGTCCAGTCACTCCTATCCCTACCTCCCCGTGGTGCCGATGAGTAACCATAAGAAAGATCGGGTAACCAACCCCGGTGGGACCTTGGTCATATGCTGACAGGGAAGGGGGGGCTGCCCTCTTCAAAGGGTGCAGTCTATCTGAGCGTCTGTTCTCCATGTTAGGAGCGGCTGATCATCGTCCTTGTGCCAGCGTGGGACTCTAAACAGTGCTGTGCACGATGGCCCCCCGGCGAGACAGGGGGTTGGGGAAGGCTCAACAAGCCGCCCTTAAAAAATCAATGTCACAAATAATACAGAAGTTAATACGGACCGGAACAATCGGCAAAGACCTAGGCGACGAATTAAGGACTACGATTGGAAACTCGTAACATGGAACTGCAAAACGCTCTGCTTCCCTGGCTGCGATAGGATAATCTATGACGAACTTCAACCACGTAACTTCGAAGTCGTAGCACTGCAGGAGGTTTGCTGGACAGGACAGAAGGTATGGAAAAGCGGGCTACTTTCTACCAGAGCTGTGGTAAAACAAACGAGCTGGGCACTGGCTTTGTAGTGCTGGGCAAAATGCGTCAACGCGTGATTGGATGGTTTCCGCTAGAATATGCAAGCTGAGGATCAAGGGTCGATTCTTCAACTACAGCATCATCAACGTACACTGCCCACACGAGAAGAGACCCGATGACGAAAAAGAAGAGTTCTACGCGCAGCTGGAGCAAGTGTATGATGGCTGCCCGCAGCGGGACGTAAAAGTCTTCATTGGTGACATGAATGCTAGGACGGGAGGCAATGCACAGACCGGTAATAGGGCCAAACAGCCTGCATACCGTATCGAACTATAACGGCCAACGATGCGTGAACTTTGCGGCCTCTCGTGGCTTAGTAGTCCGATGTACCTTCTTCCCCCGGAAAGACATCCACAAAGCCATTTGGAGAGCACCTGACCGACGAACAGAGAATCAAACCGGCCAAGTTCTAATCGACGGGAAATTCTACTCCGATATCATCAACGTTCACACTTACCGCAGTGAGAATATAGACTCGGACCACCACCTACTTGCAGTCACGACCTAACATTGAGCTACTGCAGGAAATCGGAAATACGCGCAACATCTAGAAGCAGCTCTATTACTGGAAGATCAGCGTGGCGCAAGCAGTTAGTAGAGGAGAGAAGAATGCAGCACTGGTGAGAATGCTGCAACACAGTACGAGAGCGAATGTGGAACGGTATCAATGAGGTGTAATACAGGTGGCAAAGGGCAAGGTGTTTGTCGGTATTAGTAACGAAAAAAGTGTAAACAATCCATGATTTCGGGTGTTGACGTAAAACTCCAAAAACAAGCGAATGATAACAAAGCAAGTAACGGTTTTGTCCGCAACCTTTAAGAGCAAAAAACGGAAAAATTACAGCCGAACTCTTTAAAAAACTATACCAATTTCCGAAAATAAACATTCCACCTTGGAGATCTACGTCACTCATGTTTACAAAAAACGCTGATTCCTTTCTACTCCCAGAGTTTCTTTGTAGGTTTTGCGCATTACAGTTGTTTTTAGCATCTTCAGCACCTTAGGCAGGTTGAAACTGGATCACTCCGAATTTTCCAGGTGTTTGTGCGCGATATTTTTCTTCTTTCGAGTTCCATTTGATGTCATTTCTGAACGCGATCGACTACTTTGATCAAACTTGCACCAGTTGTTCTCTATTGAAGTGTTAACAAACCATCGTGAAAGGTTTTCGATTCCCAACACTAGAGGCGGGCTAGTGACGCCCGAGGGGCATACCAATTTACTTTTAGTCAGCCTTTTCTCACTCAGTCTGATTTCAAGGCTATTTGCCTTTGAACGAACTTGTGTTTAGCAAGGGGTCACAGGCTATTTATGATTGCCCTTATATTTTCCACCGTTATGATTGCTCAGTGACGAATTCGTAGTATAATCCAAAACATTCAAGTAAATGTTCCTGCATAACGATTAACGCTGGTTTAGGTAACCGTTTATTAGGGAAACGTAGCATATGGGATGTGGCAACCTTTGTTACTCTTACTGTGTAGAACGCCTCAGTCTTCCCTAAAGTTGGTCAATTGATCAGAAGCCTTTAGGTGCAGAAAGCTACAATGGCAACGGTACTCAAATTTTAGCGTCTTCACGTGTTTTGTAGATAGTCAAATTTGTAGTTCTCTGTTCGATCTTAGCGTCTAAGTAGACACGTATGCTAGTTAAACGTTATAAAAGTCTTTACAGGGTGTCTCACAATAGGTGTCATTAAAACAAAATGGGATTACAGCAAAACAAATCAACCAAATAATGGCATTTTTTTTCATTTGAAAGAGAGATGTTATAGAAATAAACCGTATTAATTCAATTCAAATCTCTCGCCGTTTTACTTGATAACTTTGCGCAAACGCTTTGTAAACCCATCGCAGCTGGTACGTACAATTTCCTTATGAATTTGATTCCAAATATCAACCAAATGTTTCTTTGGTCTATCTAAAGCATATAACCTCAAACAAATTAGTCAAGTTGGCTGAGATCCGGTGAAGATGCAGGCCATTCATCGCTTGTGATGAAATCTGGCACATTTTCCGCGCAACCCGCTTGTGTCTTCTTAGCCTTGTGAGCTGGAGCTGAGTCCTATTGGAAACAATATGGTGTATTCCCATACAGCGTTGACGCATGAGGAAGCAGATGGTTTTTCAAAACCTGCTCGATGTAATATTCTGTGATTTTTACGTTAGGTTCTATGAAAAGAAGAGTTTTCTTTTTCGTGAAACGGTGCCCCATATAATGATTTTCGATACATTCTGGTAGCGTTCTACAGCTAATTTATATCTTGAAATATTGGCAAGACTTTTGCCATACACACGATTGGTTGATTATGACTGTCCTGAAGGAGGCAGAGCTTTTCATCCAAAAATAAAATCTCGCAGTCACCGTGCCGAACCAAACGATTTCTGCTTCTTTGGACTTGGCTTGCTTTTGACGCTCCGCCAACCCGTGAACCCGTTGTTTCTTGTACGGCTTGCATTCCAGATTTTGTCGGATGAGCCAGTTTCCAGTGTCCTTGAACCGTTTCATGGTACGAAAAACAAAACGCTTACTCACTCCGAACTGCTTAAGGCTGTTGAACATCTGACACGGTCTTTTGCAAAAGTAATTTTAAAACTTGCTCTCGTATGGCTTCCATAGTAGCTGATAAGTAAACGATGTATTCGATAAAAATGGCACACAGAAAATCTTCTGTAACTTTTGAATCGTATGAGTAAAAAACCTAGAAATTTGAGTAGATCTTATCCATAGTGTATTATTTACATCTGCCAAGTTTCATAGTTATACATTCAGTAGTTCCAGTCATGTCGTCGAAACAAGAAATTGTCCGTGAGAAAATTTTGTGCACTCACAATCAAAATCCAGGGGCGTCCCACCGGTGGATTGCTAAAAGGCTTGGAAATGCAAATACAACTGTGTCTCGTGTAATAAGAACCTTCAAAGAGCGTCTGAGTGTCCAAAGGAAGGAAGGGAGTGGTCGTTAAAGTGGTCCAATGGACAGTAAAATGGCCAGGAAAGTCGTACAACAATTCAAGAACCGTCCAAACATGTCAATTCGAGATGTAGCTAAAAAGTCTAAGGTGTCAGTCGGTTTTGTGCAGAAAACCATCAAGCGTGCTGGGTTACATGTTTACAAACTGCAAAAAGCCCCAAACCGGAATGAAAAACAAAACATCACTGCGAAAACCCGCGCCCGGAAACTTTACACGAAGCTGCTCGCCAAATCCGGTTGCATCGTGATGAATGACGAAACATACGTCAAGGCCGACTTCCGTCAACTTTCTGGGCAAGAATATTTCGTTGCCAAGTCGAAGTTCAATGTTCCGGAGGATGTTCGAAAGAAGAAACTATCGAAATTTGCAAGGAAGTTTCTAATCTGGCTGGCGATTTGCGGATGTGGTGAAATAAGTGCTCCCTTCATCACTTTCGGAACAATAAACGGTGCAATTTACACGGAAGAGTGCCTTAAGAAGCGTCTCTTGCCATTCATTAAGACGCACAAAGGATTGACTTTGGTCTGATCTAGCATCCTGCCACTGCGCTCGAAACGTATTGGAGTGGTACCGAGCCAATGGAGTCAATTTTGTGCCAAAGGATATGAACCCACCAAATTCACCGGAACTTCGTCCAATTGAAAAATTCTGGGCAATTATGAAAATGGAACTTCGCAAACATCCCAAAACTATAAAAACAGAGCTAGAATTGAAGAAAATTTGGGTAAAAACAACAAAAACACTGGGAAAATCGGTTGTACAAAATTTGATGGGTGGAGTGAAAAGGAAGGTGCGGGCATTTGGGATGGGAGACGAAATTGAATAAAACAAATGTTGTAAATCAAAACTCATTAGTAGTTCTTCATTCCCTGAAAATTTCAAGAAAATCCGATAATCAGTTTAATTTTGATGAGTATATACGTGTGTGCCATTCTTATCGAATACACCCTTTATAAACAAACGGAATTGCTTTTTCATATTCAGCGCTAAGCTGTCAAAAGAATACACTCAAAATGGGTATAATCATTTCCGCGTTTAAAATAACCCAGCTGAAATAAACCAAGACTGCAAAAGTGACACCTATTGTGAGACACACTTTAGGAAACATCCGTGACGTTAGTGATTACCTATTTACCAGTATTTGATAAGTCTTTTATATTTTTGAATTATACTTTAAAATATGGACAACACAATTAAATCGAAGCCCCATGACCAGTAATGGTAATGTTTGGAGGTTTGTCTTTTGTATACCCGTGAACCAATTGAGCCAACATTTGGGCTATAGCCTTGAATCGTTCACCACTACTGAAGTCCAACACCGCTTTCAACAGATCACAGACAGATAGTTTTCTATTAATAAAGGCCAAATTTGTGGATCTGCATTTTGATTTGTGAAGAATGCTGGTTTTACAAAACTTTTGATTCACCAACTTCGTCATTAGCTATTACAATCTAAAGATGGTCTTACCATTTATTCGTACGTTGTTTCACGTTCAAAGTGATGATTGAAATATTGTGAACTAAATACAAATGCAATTCAAATTATAATCACGATTTCGGTACAATTGCTTCACGGGAAAATTAAGGAGTTAAATCTTCAAGTATGACAATTTTGAAAGAAAATCAGGCTTTATTCTTATTGTGTTTTCCGTTGTCGTATGGTGTTGGGAACTATTGTCAACACACGAAAAATTCCTTTCGCTTCATGCTTGACCGAATCCCGAAAATCTCCATTCAATTTCTGCCATGTGTTTGCTGAAGAAGAATAAATAGATATTGTAAAACGTCTACAAACTGTCCGAACCGTGTCCGAGAAAATTGCTCATGGGCGTCAGAGTTCCTCGGAAGAACACTTCTCATTTGGGCGACAGTGTGGAAAAATCAACTGTCAGAAATGTTAAAAGTATTTCATTTTATTTTCTCACTTTCCACAAACTGTTTGCGATCCGCAAACCGCAAAGAGTTGTACAAAAAAGAATCTCGACAAAGTTGCAAACTGGTACTTATATCCCTTCCAGCACCGCCAACAACAACTTTGGTGGGCACGAAAGTGGTAGAGTTGAAAAATGTTTGTGTTTACTTTACGCTTGAAGAAATCTTGCCAAATTCGACGCTTTCTTCACTCTTTCTTTCAGCGGATCAATGCACAAATAAAAGAACTCCTCCCCCCGTTTCGTATTGGGTGAATGGCGGCTATTCGAACCAGAACAGTTGAAGCTTCAGTCTGGTACGGGAAGAATGAGAAAAAGTGTTTTGAAAAATGGCTAAAGAAAATGTGAAAATCAATCTTCCCCAGCCAACTAAGACCTTGGGTTGAGGGTTTATTTTTTTTGCGCCTACCACTCACCGTTTGCGGTACAATTTATGGCATCGAAGGAGGACAGACCATCAATATTGTTCCAGCGATATGTTTAATGCGGCCTTTGCGTGGGACTCACTTTGCCCAAAACAACATGCCTCCTCGTTCAAGTTAACTGACACACATACCATACCCACGCACACGAAGAAGTACGGAGCTTGCCACTGTATGGGTCCTTTGACAGCAATTTATTTTCGTAAACGATTCTCCGGAAATTGATTGATGCTTGTCGTTGGTGACACTCGCTACAAACGAAAACTGTTTACACACCGATACGTCTTGCTTTTCCTATCACTCATATACTGCAACGAATGATTGAGGATAATGAGGATTGTCGATAAGCTGCTCGAGTTAAGTTAAGTGAGTGATTTCCATAATTTTCTTGATTACGAAAAAGAAAATTGTACATTACTGTCAGTAATGATTATGAAATTCAATCTGATAACCAAAAGACGAATGATTTTCAAAAAAGTTGAAAACATAAACAAACAACAACCTGAAAAGGTTATCTACAAGATCTGAAACACAACGATTGAAATCTAAAATGCTAGTTTTGAACCAAGCCTTACCGTTTCCTTCAATTTGTCCTCACACAGCTCGATCCAATTCCACGGGGACCGGCGGTGGAACATTGCAACCACGTTTACACCCCACTTGGGCTCCCACAATAATAGCAGGAAAATGAACCCATTTTGCGACTAATATCAACCACAGCAATGCTCCTCCTGTTAAAACCAGCTCCACCATCAAGTGCGTATCTACATCTCTGTGTATTTATATGAAATTTGTTCACGGATCATGTGTGTTTATAGTCTCGGCTGTTTGTTCGTTCATTGTAAACTATAAACGGTTGAATTTTCACCCAGGGTCGACGTGGGTCGGCAGCTTGTGAGTGCCTACAGAGCGAAGACCTGCGAATGGGCCGACATCCTCCACCCAGCCAGTGGCATCGTTATCCATTGTGCGCGCTCGAACGAAGGCAGGAAACTCATTCGGGTAAACTTCCTCTCTGCAGCTACAGCTAATCGGAATAGCAAAAGGTAGCACACGGTTCCTGTTTGCTGTGTTTACAGCCCAGATGCCAGTATATTCACACGATGTAGGCCATATCCTTGCACGTGGAGAGTAACTGGAAACATTTGCGATTGGGGTGGATTTGCAGTTAATTTACCTTTTAAAATCAGCAAGTGAGGTTTATTGATGTTGATCTTTATGTTGCTGGATGATTTACAAAGTCGATTGCTTTGAAATTTGAAACCGGGGAAAAATTACGTGTGTTGATTCAGTTTTTTTTTATTTGTTCAAGCTCAGTTGAATCAACTTTTCGGAGCCAAGTTTTAGTTTTTAATATGCTTAAAACAAATGTTAGAACTAAATACGAGTAAGGGCCCTATAAAAGGTGGTGTGAAAAGAAACTTTCTTGACCACCGAAATGCGATACTACTGCAAAAAGGTTATATGTAGTGCCTTTTCAAATGCCTTTTAAATTGCAGTGCGATACTGCCCTTAGTTTTGTTTTGATAACTGATTGTTATTGACGTGTTTGGCATCATGTTGAACATGGATAAACACGATTTGCGTTCTCTCATCAAACATTATTTTATGAGAGGCAAAACAACGAAAGAAAAGTTAGATAGTATTTTACGGCAAATGCTCCGTCAGATTACACCGTTAAATATTGGTTTCGGAGTTTCGTGGTGGCCGCAACTCCACAACCCACCCCTCCGATGCGGTTACAGAGGACAATTTCAAAAACTTCATGAAATGGTGTTGGCTGACGGAAAGGTGGAGGTGCGTGAGCTACCAGATGCTACAAAGATTAATAGTGAGCGCACACGCCATATTTTGGGCGAGATTCTGCATGTGAAAATGTTATTGTGCCGCTGAGTGCCGCGGATGCTCACTTCTGACCAAAAACACGAATGCCATAGCACTTCGAAACAGTGTTTAGACTTGCTATTGCGAAATTGGAAGGACTTGCCAACTGGTAACTGTTGATGAAACCTGGATCCACTATTACACTCCAGCGAACAGAATGAGTGCTCGGCAATGGACTGAAACCTGCACGAATGCTCCGAAGTGGCCTAGGGAGACTCAATGGGCCGGATAGATTTTAGCGTCGGTTTTCTGGGATTGTCAAGACATACTCTTAGTGGACTATCTCAAATAGATTAAAACCATCAACAGCGAGTATTACTGTGCATTATTGGAGCGATTGACGGACGAAATCGCTACAAAACGGCCTCACATGAAGTGAAAAACAATTTTGTTTTTGTAAGACAATGCAGCGGCTTACACTCACCACGGCTAAAATCAAGGACTTACGGCTCCAATTGCTTTCGCATCCATCCCATTCACACGATTCGGCTGCCTCAGACTATTATCGATCCTCAAACCTCGAAAGATGGCTCACCAATGAAAAAAATTCAGCTCACGCGAGGAAATCATCGACGCAGCGGAGGAGTGTTTTGCAGACCTTCCAGATAATTACTTTTCGGACGGAATCAAGAAGTTGGAAAATCGCTGGAATAAGTGTATCGAGCTAAAAGGTAAAAAAGCTATAAAATTTCTAAAAAAAAGCTTTGAGGATTTCTGATCATACTGGCCACTTAAAGGACTAAATCATATACTGGCACTTATTAATGAACATTTAGCATTGAAAATTCAAATTGCCACTAAATTATTAAACACTGTGCCAACGAAAGCATAACCATTCGCACTATAAAAACTTAAATAGCAATAAAATATTGATAATTCACTTTCAATAGTTCAAAAATGACCGGTAAAGCTTTCAAAAAGAGCAATGGAAATTAGTATAAACGCAATAATAAATAGTTTTCCGTCATAATAATAAGTTGTGACAAAATTCTTAAAATTTCTCAAATCTTTGCAATTGAAAACAAACAAATTCTTCTAATTTTTATTTTAATGTTTCAGTTTTTTTTGCGATTTGTTGGAAAAATTTGAAATGTTTGAAGATTTTTGTCACATGTTTACCGCAAGAACTTATTATTATGACGGAAAACTATCAGCTTATCATTGCGTTTATACTAATTTCCATTGCTTTTTTTGAAAGTTTTACCGGTCATTTTTGAACTATTGATAGTGAATTATCAATATTTTATTGCTATTTTTAGTTTTTATAGTGTGAATGGTTATGTTTTCGTTGGCACAGTGTTTAATAATTTAATGGCGACTTCACATATTTTTATTGCTATTCTCTCCATTTTAATTGATGTTTTATTACCCTGCCCACTTAAAGAGGCCCTGCGGGATCCGATTTCCTCCGCCCGGAAAGGAGGCCATATACAATTTTTTTTCCCAAACCTGACTTGAGACATAAAAAACTTCATGATTTTACAAAACTTTGGAAGACATTCAGAGGTCACATAAGGAGACCCTACGAAATCCGAGTTCCTCTTGGCAAGTGGTCTTATTCAATTTTTTTTCCAAAACCTGGCTTGCGGCATATTAAATTTTATGATTTTGCAAATATAGGACGGAGGACATTCTGAGGATTCCTGACCTTACGAGTCAGGAGGCTTTAAGGAGGCTCACAGAAATTCGATTTCCTTAGGGAAAATAGTCATATTCTAATCGTTACGAAAACCTGGCTTGTGACTTATCAAACTTTATGATTTTGACCTACCTTGTGGCCAACTCATATAACTTTGATATAGACATCTATAACGACATCTATTACAGTAAACTATAACACATATTATTATTATAAATATTAGACACCATAGAGATTGTAACCGTGCAGGGGAAGGGTGCTGAATCACAGTAAAACGCGATGGCTTAAGCGCCACTCCCATTAAAGGAGACCACCGGTCGTGTTGAATATGCCCGACTAATTTTTGAAACTGGTTTCTCAGAGGAACCACCCGAACGGTACTTTAGGAAAACCCTACTTCAAACGCACATATGCTGCTGAAACCTCAAATGAACACCTTCTGCCGATAAAATTAACGAAAAACCCACCAATCCATTCAAGTTATATAATTCCCGTAGTCTCTTTAGACTTTAAAGCCAGAACAAACCAACGAACCTGTTTTCAAACGAATGTGCTTGATTTGAATAGACGAACGCAATATTGAAAATGACGAATGAGCCAGCTAAAGGACGAAACGTGAATAAAAAACGGAAACTAAACAACAAACTCCAATCTCAATCTATTTAACATCTGTTTACAAGCTTCACTCGTGTTGGACAGTACTTGCTCTAAAGCTACAAACTATTTCAATAATCATGGTCATGAAAACTTTGTACGGACATACCTGCGCAGGTTTTTCTGATGACGGTGATGACGGTGACAAACGAAGCAATGCTGATGACGGAACGAAGCGACGATAATTTGAAGCGGTGATGGCGGTTCAGGAATGGCGACGGTTCTGAAATGGCGACGGTTCCAAAATGGCGATGGTTCCGAAATGGCGACGGCTGACCACACAAATGGCGTGTCGCGGCGTACCTAGACCCGTGCGCAATATGGCCGAAACTAGAGTTGCGGAGAGAGTGGCGGCTGGACGGAAGGCTTCCGATTTATATTTCGTCGAGAACGTCCGGAATTGACCGTCTCCTTCAATATAGGAGTCCCCTTTCCCAAGCGACCCGGCTTCGCGTACCTTTCCGCTATGACCGAGCGGGGTTAAGGAAGACTACTATATATTTTGGGTAAGGTCCGGTTCAGTGTCCGACACTTGACAACGGATCACTGAAACCGCGCTCTCGCTATCGGTTCCACAAGGATTGTAACGTAGGGTGGAAACACGACGGATTATTGGCGACCGTCGGAATAACTTCGCTAGTTTTCCGAGCGAACTTCACTCTCCTCCGTTTAGCTACCTGATCAGGCGGGCCTTTGCAGGGCGCACGAGTCTGGCGTTCTTGCAGACGACGTTCACCAAATCGCTCAAATCAAATTCTTCAGCATCCACGATCGCCGAACGAGGAATATTAAACCAGCCCGTACAACACAAAAAACCCGTCGAACGAGCTTTTTGTACGTATTCACAATTTTTAATCGATTTTACCAGTTATTTGCAACGCATATGCTACACAAAAGCACTCTAAAAACTTTGACTAAACACTTAAAACACTTAAAACCACGTCAAACACAACTGTTTTCCAGCCGATTCGCTAGCGTAATGGCCGGGATTAAAACCTCCATTGCCCAAGAAACCACGGAATCAAAGAAATTGAATCGGACGCGAGAAATGATGTTCGGCTTAGCCATTGTATTGTATTCAGGTGTTCATTTGATATCCGTCTCTTTCGCATATGTAGCCTCCCATAAAAACAAACTTTCATCCTAGCGTGCTATAAAAAAGCTTCCACCTATCATGCAATAAGAAACCCTACAAATGTACAATGAATAACACGACTCAAAACAAGAATCCAATTGGAAACGAAAATCTAATTTGAAACACATAATCTACTATTTACATTACCTTGACCTACAAATCTAGTATTTACATATTTACATTTATACAAAATTGGTCCAAATAAACGCACCGCGTTACATCACACCACCCAGTTTTATGAAAATTTGATCAGAGAATCTGATCAAATTTTCATAACATTATATATACTTTCTACACAATGATTTGGAAACCTTCCACAGTTGAAACAATATTATTTTTTTCATACTCATGGCCCTCAAAATAAACAAAAACAAAAACGAAAACGAATTAAAAACGGAACTTATCACACCTACATAACTACCGATGATCGCGTTATCGAACAACGTTCAACATTATCGCAACCCTCACTACTTAAAACCAGACCTTTTCTACTCGCGTAGCGCAATCCTACACAATTGCCGACAATCACATTATCAAAACTTGTTTGACACCTTTGTAACTACGACGGATTGTGCCTGGATCCTTAAGATTTATCAGAACATCATACCTGACTTAGCTCCTGACTCTCCTAAATATATAACTACACAGATTTTTCTACTCAACAATGCGAATTGTATCTCATTATGTTCCTCATTATGTTCCCCTACCCTATTTCGCATCCAACGAGTAACTGATCGCAAGCAACTTGCATGCAAGCTATTTGACACTTGCTCACCCAAACAACATCGCACTGTCATCGTGACGTACGACCGGTGGAACAGAGAGGGAGAATGAAAAAAAACATCAACTTATTATTTCCTATCAAAGTGTAGTGAACCCTGAAACCGAGTGGACCGGCGGTTGAAAAAAAAACGTTTTTCCGGACTGTGACGAAACTGGGGGAGTATTAGATATTATTTAATTATATGTACAAATATTGATTATCCTTCTTTCTTTTTTTCAGCTTCCATCGTGGGAAAATTCCATCCGGAAGAACAATTCATGGCAAAATAAAATATTAATTTAAGCACGGACAAGGAATGAACGTACGCCGAACACGATAAACATAACCGAAAAAAATCAAACGAACGAACGAACAGGATCCCGGCATAAACCGAGCTCTAACACGTGACGCCACTCCACACAAAACGACGGATGGCATTAACCCGGGAGTATTCGGTAAGTTTTTTGTCTCTTATTATTATAATAAATTTATTTCATTTTAGGTCTCGATAATTTAACATGGCAAATGCGAAACATAAAACAAATAGAACGGAAAAGAACGAACTCACAGATTTGGATGGTTAGATTTAACCTCATTCGCGGAGAAATGTTGCGATAGCGATTTATACTTCCACAAAGATGAACTGGTGAGTAATTTTCAAAGACTTCGACTAACCTAGATAAGTACTAACGTATAATAAGTAGATTTTCGAACTTTCTGTTAAGGCTAGGCAAACTATGTTTCTCCATTAAGCTACTAAAATCGTATTTAAGCTCTTTTCGCTAACCATCGAACTTGCGAATGAATTATGGACCATGATTGGTTTTTAATTGCACATATTTTCTCAGTTGATTTTCCATCTAAATTTTTCGACGTGTTTTTTTTCTCCTCTTTTGTACATTTCCAAAGTTCGGACAATGTCATAGCTTGATTTTAGTCATTCCTAAATACCTTAGCAGTTGATTTACCATCGAATGTTTCGATGTATTTTTTTTTTATCTCTTGTACATTTCCAGAATTAGGACAATGTCATAGCTCGATTCCCATAAACCTAAAACTTTTTAAAAAATTCGCATGAAATATTCCTAATATATTATTATCCTCATCTACAAGCTCATAGCTGTCACCTAATACACGTTTTACATGTTGCTTCAACATATTTTTGACCCAATTTAGCACAATAATCTTTAGATTTATCTGAGAGCACTGTATTTTTCTTAAGAACCTTTTCTCCTACACAATACTTTGGTGCATTTTTGTTCGAACGTAAATTATAGTATTTCGATTGCTTTTGATAAGCTTCAGCTAAATTCTTTCTAATATCATTGTATAGTTTATCTCTTTCTTCGTTTGTTAATGTTGAACTATTCTGAGAGTTGGTGTTCCGTAGTCTTTCATACTCAGCACCGTTAGAGATCTGATTTCTACCAAACGTTATAAAATATGGTGAGTATCTGAGTCGACTCATGTACTGATGTACGAATAGCATTGGCAATTTCCTGTAATTTATCAGACCAGTTTCTGTGACTACCTTTAATGGTGGCTCTGATGGCACTTGTGATTACTTCTATTCACTCTCTCAGTATTATTTACCTGAGGGTGATATGATGGTGTTAGCCAATGCTTAACTCCATAGTTGCTTAAGAGATCTGCAAATTCCTTTGAGGTGAATTGCGATCCGTTGTCAGTCAGTATCATCTCTGGTACTCCAAATAATAGAAACACAGCTTGTTCCAAAAAATGAACTAATGTTGAAGCTGTTGCTTGACGGAATAGTTGCACCAAATAGCTTGGTGAACACGTCTGTCACTACTAATAAACAGGTGTTTCGTGCCTTACCTGATGCTGGGAATGAGGCCAACATAATCCAATGTAACGAATTGCCACGGATATTCACAGAATTTCTTTTGGGAACCATAGGCGGTGTTGGGTTGACGTTTATACATTTCGATGTCTTACATGGTATACATGTGCCTTGCAATAGGCCTTTGTTTCTTTTGCCATTCTAGGCCAAAAATATTTCTCCTTTACTGCGTTTAACGTTTTGTCATAGCCAAGGTAGAGCTTGATCATGGATATTGCTGATTATCTGAGCCTTTCTTTTCTGGTGGATAATATTTCCAATTGAAGCGCTTGTCGCTAACCTTGTTAAGGAATCTCCGTGTACTTGAAGATCTTGCCCTCTGATACCATAAAATCTTTTGTACTTCTCTGGTTGCTCTTTGATGTTCTTCTTTAGCTCTGAATAATTGTAACTAACTGAATCGATTGCTTCTATTCTTGAAAGGCAATCAGCTAGCATGTTTCGCTCGCTGTACTGCAATACGAAATCGTAGGATTGCAGCTTTAGCGCCCATCGTAGGGACGTGAGTTAGCGTTGCTGCCGATATTGAGAACAGCCAGGTGATGCTCTTAGCATCAGTTATCACTCTGAACGTTGACCCCTCTACATAATGCCTGAAATTTTCTACTGCCAGCAGCACACCTAAACATTCCTTCTCCGTTGCTGAATATTTCCTCTGAGTGCTGGTTAATTTCTTGCTAAAATACCCTATGATACGTTTGCCTTCTTCGAACTCTTGTAGCAACGCAGCTCCAACTGCTAATTGTGATGCGTCTGTTTCTATTATGAACGGTCTCGAGTAATCAGGGTTAGCAAGTACCGATGCTGAAGTTAAAACCGATTTTAACTGGTTAAGACCTTCTTCTGCTTCCACTGACCATTTAAATTTACGCCCTTTTTTCAACAGCTCGGTTATGGGAGCAGTAAGATGACTGTATTTAGGTATGAATTTTTGATAAAACCCCATTAAACCTAGTAATCGCCTTACTTCGCGAACAGTTTTCGGCTGTGGATAATTTAGAATGGGTTCCAATTTTGCGCTGTCCACAGTTAAACCATTTTCTGTTAAAATGTAACCCAAATAACGTACTTGCTTTCTACAAAACCTGCTTTTTTCAACCGAAATAGTTAATCCGGCGTTTTGCAATCTGTTTGCTACCTCTTTGAGCAGTATGCAATGTTCTTCAAGCGTTTCAGTTGCTACAATTATGTCATCCAAGTACGTGAAGACTTTTGGCTCTAAGTCAAATCCGATCGCTCTGTTCATTAACCTGTTCATGGTGAACGGTGCGTTTTTTAATCCAAATGGGACTACTTTGAAACGAAACAAGCCTTTCGGAGTTCGGAAGGCTGTATAATCTCTCGACTTTTCACTTAGTGGTATCTGAAAGTACGCGTCTTTCAAGTCTATCACGCTGAAATATTTGGCTTTTTGCAAACGGTGAAAAATTTCTGACATGTTACGCATTGGGTATGCGTCCTTCTTTGTTATTTGATTGATTCGGCGTGAATCGAGGCAAACTCGAATTTTACCGTTGGCTTTTCTTACGGGTACCAATGGATTCGCATATTCGGCCATGCATTCCTCTATTACATCCAACTGTTTCCATCTTTCTATTTCTGGTTCTATTTTATCCCACATCTTGGGTGCATACCGATACATTGGCAAGTCTTTCAGATTCGTTCCTCCTACCAATTCTATGCGGTGTTCGAGTAAAGTTGTTCTACCAAGATTTTTATGACTGGTGCAAGCAAAATTCCTCAGTGATTCTTTCAGTCTTGTCCTCTCCGATAGGGATAGCTTATGTTCGGTTTCAATATTTTCTATCAGCTCACCCGGATTCCTTGGGAGATCCAAGGTTGGTACGTCTAACGAACTGTCTTCTTCAGGGAGCGATTTAATTAAAACTCCCTCGGGTATTTCTGATGCCTTTAACAAACGAATTGAGTACTCTATTGGATCATCTGCATCCGAATTGAGGTTTGTTTCTATCTGTAGATGGTTAATTACCATCTCTCCACTCAAATTAGATGTCCATGTTAGGTTCAGCTCCTCGATTCGGTCATGATTGGTCATCATGGGGCTGATTCGGAAAGCTTTCCAGAAATCCATTCCCAAAATTAATGGTTTTCGAATTTCGGGGACAACTAAAGTGGCTATCACTCTAGTTTCATCTCCAAGCGTGTACGGGATGTTAACATAACCAAGACACGAGTGAACTGTATTATCTGCCGTGCTAACTTTAATATTTGATTTCAACATTTTAAATCTGTGAGCTTCAAGTAACTTAAGCTCACTTATCACGCTAATACCAGCTCCTGAATCCAGTAGAGCGATCACCTCAGTTCCCAATATGTTGACCTTTATATGCGGACAAGCACTTGGATTAACCCGTACATGAAATAACGCTGCCTCATTATCATTACCGATTCCAAAGACCCCGGGAATCTCTTCTTTTGGCGAGATGACTGGATCCCCTTGCAAACATCTCGCATTTAGTTTGTCGAGGGTGATGTCCTCTGAGGTGTGATCCTTCTATGGTTCTTCTCACAAGTCTGGGTTGTACGACCCATATTTCCGCATGCGTAACAAAATATGCGCTTAGGTTCGTTACAAGCCCTCCAAATATGACCTGCTCTTTGACAGTTCCAGCATACGGTATTTTGTGCTTCATGATATGGTCGTGGTCTATAAGGAACCTGCGGCTGATTTCTGCTTGCAGCTGGCCTTGTATTCAACTGCCTTTCTTGGAGTGCATTTATTCGATGCTCATCCTCCGCTCTTGAATTATCAGTATAATAATCGTCCGCTTCTAGATGGTGAATTTCTCCTCTTGTTGTTTGATTCGATCTAAATAAGCTAGGGTCATTTGCATCAATTTTGTGATTAACCTCTATCAGATGCTCCAAGCCTTTTATCCGAAGGACTGATAGACGTGATCGGTAATGGGAGCGCATATTTTCCCAAATTAGCTCAAACAATGTTCTTGATGAAAAGGGACGTTGTAAGCATTGATTCAGTTTTTCCATTTCAGTCACGTACGCGATGAAAGATTCGCTGCGTTTCTGTTTCAGTTCCCGAATCTGGGCTCTGATTCCCCGATCTCTATTAGGATTGCCATATCTGAACCTTATTTCATCTTCAAATTTCTCCCAACTTGTAAATCTATCTTCTCGGGTAAACCACCAGTCGTATGCTTCGCCTTTCAAACGATGGTGAATATGTATCATCAGCTCCTTTGATGATACCCCCTCGTGTCGAGCTAACTTTCTTATTCGTGCCAAAAAATCTTCAACTTGCATTGATTTGTTGTCTCCAGAAAAGTTCAGGTCCCAATTTTGGACTCGAGATCTCCTATAATGACTTCTATTTATACTAGGACTTCGACTAGACGATGAGTATCTTCGATGTCTACGACTGTGTCTTCGAGAGCTTCGGCATCTATTCCTTCCATATTCGCTATTAGAACACGAGCTATAACTATCTGACAGATAGTCCTTTCTAAGCCTATGTCTGTTGATTATCGAAACGTCACTATTTGAATTTGAACTGGAACTCGAGCTTCTCTCAAATCTATGTTTTCTGTACTTTCCATTCCTACCACGGTGACTTCTCTCATCGTCTTGTTTCGAGCCGCGATGTCTTCCGTTTATCCTACTGCTCTTGTGCTTTTCTTCATCTCTCCTGTGTTCGCTAACATATCCATGCTTTTCTTCATCTCTTGTGTTGGTACGTCTTTTCTCTTCCCTGTGTGTTTTAAAATGATATTGCCTCTCCACCGTCCTCTTACTATCCTTCCCGTCACGTCTTAGATGGAACTCTTCCAAATCATCTTCTGGATATCGTCTCTCAGTCTTTGAGCTATCTACCTTTCTATCAGCTTTCACCTTAGGAATTGCAACCCTTTGAAAACTCTAGTAATGCTTTCTTGTTATTTTCTCCCTTGCTTCCTTCTGAGACCGATTCCATTAAATCACTTTTGTTCCCCTCAATCTGTTTCTTCTCTTCCTCTCCTTCGGTTCGGTCATTTCTATCCCCACGTTTTTTTCTGATGACGGTGATGACGGTGACAAACGAAGCAGTGCGTTGATGACGGGACGAAGCGACGATAATTTGGAGCGGTGATGGCGGTTCAGGAATGGCGACGGTTCTGGAATGGCGACGGTTCCAAAATGGCAGATGGTTCCGAAATGGCGACGGCTGACCACACAAATGGCGTGTCGCGGCGTACCTGAGACCCGTGCGCAATATGGCCGAAACCAGAGTTGCGGAGAGAGTGGCGGCTGGACGGAAGGCTTCCGATTTATATTTTGTCGAGAACGTCCGGAATTGACCGTCTCCTTCAATATGGAGTCCCCTTTCCCAAGCGACCCGGCTTCGCGTACCTTTCCGCTATGACCGAGCGGGGTTAAGGAAGACTACTATATATTTTGGGTAAGGTCCGGTTCAGTGTCCGACACTTGACAACGGATCACTGAAACCGCGCTCTCGCTATCGGTTCCACAAGGATTGTAACGTAGGGTGGAAACACGACGGATTGTTGGCGACCGTCGGAATAAATTCGCTAGTTTCCCGAGCGAACTTCACTCTCCTCCGTTTAGCTACCTGAACAGGCGGGCCTTTGCAGGGCGCACGAGTCTGGCGTTCTTGCAGACGACGTTCACCAAATCGCTCAAATCAAATTCTTCAGCATCCACGATCGCCGAACGAGGAATATTAAACCAGCCCGCACAACACAAAAACCCGTCGAACGAGCTGTCCAACGCGAAATGACCAAAATTAAAATCAAGAAACACCTGAATTAAACATTTAGTAACATTACCTTTTTGTACGTATTCACAATTTTTAATCGATTTTACCAGTTATTTGCAATGTATGTACTACACAAAAGCACTCTAAAAACTGAATATACAAAAAAAAGTTACATCGATGAACTGGCTCATGCCATTATTTAACAAGTCACCTTTGACTAAACACTTAAAACACTTAAAACCACGTCAAACACAACTGTTTTCCAGCCGATTCGCTAGCGTAGTGGCCGGATTAAAACCTCCATTGCCCAAGAAACCACGGAATCAAAGAAATTGAATCGGACGCGAGAAATGATGTTCGGCTTAGCCATTGTATTGTATTCAGGTGTTCATTTGATATCCGTCTCTTTCGCATATGTAGCCTCCCATAGAAACAAACTTTCATCTCAGCGTGCTATAAAAAAGCTTCCACCTATCAGTGCAATAAGAAACCTACAAATGTCAATGAATAACACGACTCAAAACAAGAATCCAATTGGAAACGAAAATCTAATTTGAAACACATAATCTACTATTTACATTACCTTGACCTACAAATCTAGTATTTACATATTTACATTTATACAAAATTGGTCCAAATAAACGCACCGCGTTACAACACTCAGATTTTTTTTCACAGAAATTTGTAAAATTTTACCAACAGCGTAATGTTCGATAATCCGATTTGACCGATTTCGTTAAAATTTTACCGAAATCCGGTAATTTTTTCACAGATAACAGTAAAATTTCACCAAAATCCGTTAAATCGGATTACCGAAAGTTCAGCTGTTGAGAATTTGCTAAAATTTTAAAGATTCCCGTAAAAAATTCTAAGTGTGTATACTCTTTCCGTGAGTCGAATTCAGTGATGTTTTGGCGTTTCGCACTGACACTAAATCTGGCCAAAACATTGGAGGTATCTAATGCTTCTGATGTAAAAACAGCAACCTCTTCGATCGATAGATTTCCGCATTGATTGTTCCGGTAGTGTAAAAAATGGTTTACTTCATGCCGCTGGAACATATTGCGAGCCGTACCAGCACTTATCGACCAATCTTCTCTACTTGAATCGACCTGTTTGCATCGTTTACTTCTTTCTCTACGATGGCAGTGTAATATTGTGCGGATTTTGCGTCCTGTTGACGTAAGACTACGTCTTTGTTTTCAAAACAGGGTTACACGTTGCGAGTACAAAAATTTTGAGCGTCAAATCGATTAGTTTTTAACACTTAACTATTGAAAATAACTTAAATACAAGGTGATGTCTTATAATGTCGATTTTTCAGAAAATATGTACTAAATTTACAGTGTAATCCTAGCACAGATTTCATATTTAAATAAGGAAGGTCTCCTAGGCAGCCATGAATGATATATAACGGGTACACTTACGCATTTTGATATAAGGGACCTTTCCGGGAGGCTTACGGAAATCGCCATTTTGTAGCCGCCATTTTGAATTTTCACAATTTTTTTGACATTATCGAAATCTTGAATAATAATCAAAATTCAATCGTCGAAACCAGAAGTTCGTACGCCTTTTCATTCTCCCACAAAAAAAATACTAACTTTGTCTTATTTTTGCCAAAATCCAGGGGAGGTCCCCTTAATTTTTCGGCAGTCGTGGAGCTGTGCAGCGCTAAATCTACAATGGAAACGAGCTGCTAGCACCCTGTGGTGGGTGCACTGGCGAGCATTTGTTGTCCAGATAGGCGTTGGTGCAGTTGACTATTGATGCCGATGCTCCTCTCAACCTCGCTGTGAGAAGCATGGCTGCTGAAGCCTACGAGTTGGCGGGAAATGCCACCCGTGACAACAACGAGACAAGAATCGATGATACCCCGTTTGGCATAGAGACGTTTGGTAGTATTGTGTTTGGCCCGATGTTTGGCCGAATGAACGTTTGGCATAAGCCGTTTGGCCGAACGGATGTTTGGTGATCGTGATCGTGATATAGAAATAAAAAAGGTCAATGTATATTTATATGCATTCGACTGCTGAAATTCTCATATATTGTCTTGTTTAAGATTGATCATATTATCGTCCAGTCATGTTTGAGGCTTAGATTGTTCTGAAATCATATGTAACTACTGCTCACCATGTTCATGATAACTCAAACCAAAATAACGATCTACTGTGAAATGCCATGCCAGGTTATTTTAGGGTTCGAAGCCATTTAGCCAAATATCTTTTAATCATTTAATTCCAAACAACGTCTGAAAAGTAAAATACGGAAAATGCAATTTTATTGAAGCTCAAAATTATCAAATTTTAGTTTCTCACACAATTCACCAGTCGGTTCAAAGTTTCTCAAATTGAAATACATAAAATCATGAGAATTACATTTGTTTGATCAGTGAAAGTCCAAAGAACTGCTAATATTTGGAAGAAGGAACATTCTTTAGAATTTTAGAAGTTTGCTTTCAAATACAGGAACATGTATCGTCATAGAAGGTCCATGTGCAAGGAATCAAAAGAAGGTATATTTTGGAGGAAATGCATATATCTTCAAGATTATAAAAAATAATGACCCTTTCTGTCCCTAGCTGTTTAACATAATAAATATTTCCACCTAAAATCAGAAGTCTACGATTTTATCAATACATATTCATTATTCTCATGCATATAAGTACTTGACCGAATACCATTTTTTACATTTTTGAACATAAAAATTTCGTCTTATAGTGAATTGATATAGTCGAAACTTAATTAGAATCCTTATAACTGCTTATGCGCACACATATTGATAAACTCTTAGTGTAATAAGCCTAGAATATCGCAATGGTATCTAATGCGTTCGAGAATGTTTTTGGATCCTCATTTCCTTTTTTAGATCTAATGCGTTTGAAAACACTTTTTCAGATCTGCAATACATTTATGCTAATAGACCATTTTCGGCCAAACGTCCATTTAGGAAAACGCCCATTCGGACAAGCATCTATTTGGCTAAACATCCATTCATCCAAACATCCATTCGGCCGAATATCCATATGCAAAGATGCATACCCCATACGTCCCATCCCATACAGAGATGACTGCAGGGGAAAAACAATCGGAAACTTGATAAACAAACAAGACCTCGTAATCCTTAATGCCGACAGCACTACCTTCATACACACGAGTAACCGAAATGGAATGCAAAATTCCTCAACATGTATCGATCTAACACTTTGCACTGCGGATATTGCCACCAAACTAAACTGGATTGTTTCCGATGATCAACACGAAAGTGACCACTTTCTAATAATGATCGGCACAACTCCTGCTCAAAAACTATCTCGAATTGCCAGATGGAAAACTCAAGAAGCAAATTGGAACATATTCGAAGTCAAATGAGAGTAAACAATACTCTCAACCAATTAATACACCATAGAGTCACTAACAGAAGCAATAAGATTAGCAGCTCTCTCGGCTATACTGAAAACTTCCACTAAAATTTCCCAAAAAGAGGTGCCTTCGTGGAACCAGAAGGTCGCAGAGGCCATAACACTGAGAAGAAAAACACAGAAATGCAACCCGAATGACACGCTATATCGATTCAACGCCAAAAAAATCATCTCCTGGTCTCCTGGATCTCCTGGTGGCTTCCCTGTCTTTGTTAGCAACACAAGGGTCTGAATTTTCCAGGCGTCCGGGAGGACGCCCTCGTCTAGACACTTTTGCATCATTACCCTGAACATTTTGGGATCTGACACAGACCCTCGAAGCAGGCTCGCTTGCTGGCCTTTATCTCCCTCTTCAGTGCGGTCTTCGTGGTGACTAGCGCCCCTCTACACTCGATTCTTTCGGTGTCGGAACGCGCTCTTTGCACCCTCCGTCTTGCGTGGAGGCATGTTCTTCAAAGGTCGGCGAACGACTCCGTCCTCAAATATACCGACGATCTTCCATTCGTCGGTTTGACTTCCCTCGGCATGGTCGCATCGCACGCTCGTGTAAGTGTCATAACGAGTCGTTCGTCGCAAGGTTCCTGGGTTATGAGTAAGTTTCGTTCCCTCTCAAGCGCCTCTTTAAAAGTCTGTACATCAAAGTAGGACGTCCTCCATCTGCGGGCGAATGGAGTGGATGCTCGTTCTTCCACACGCTGTCTTGTATTGTGGACGATACAATAACGAACCGCCAAGTGGTCGCTATGGGTCTAGCCATCATCCACCCTCCAATTGTTAAGCATCCCAAGACTGCTAAATGTTATATCTATGATCGATTCCGCTCCGTTTCTATGGTAGGTACTCTTGGTACCCACGTTGGCTAGGTCCACATTGAGCCTAGCCATGGCCTCCAGAAGAATCTGGGTTGGTAAGGTGACTCAAGCGCCTCAGCGTACCCCGCTATTACCAACCAGTTCAGGCCGACGAGTTGGAAAACTTTTCGATCGACCATTTTGGCGGTGCGTAGCAGCTGCAGAAGAACACTCTATTCACTTTTACAACCGCAAAGCCTTCGTTTGTGGTAGACAAAACCTCCTGAACCGGGTGCTTGCCCATAGTCGATATTGCCGTCAGTTTCCGTTGCCGGCTGGGATGCGGTATGGGTCGGATGTTATCATGATTTCCGATGTCCACTCACGAAATGTCTGAAACAGCAGTTGCTGTGTGGCCTCAGAATAGTTTAGATTTAGTTGGGTTACCTGCCTTACGATTGTAATATCTATAGCGGCCGGCCACTTGGCCCCCTCCCATGATCGTCCCGTTTAACGGCACACATCAAGAATTTGGGGGCTCATTTGTCGTTTCGCGCCTTGTGGCTTGGGCTGCCCCCCCTTTTGCACATGTTACTCCTATCTGTGCTTTTGCACTCCATGGACATGTGCCCGCCTTCTGGGCATCTGAAGCATGCCTTCGGCGGCTGGTAGGCATAGTGGGCATATTGACCATCCCACCTTTACCTTGGCCAGTTTAAACGCCGTGTCCGGTCGACTGCCGCTACCCTCATGGTTGCCATCTGGGTCCCGAGTGGACTCTTCCTCAGACGTATGTCTGCGGCAGTAACCTTGATCTTGCACTGTTTCTTTAGTGCAGTGAAGATCTCGTCTGCCTCGGTGATCTTATTTAGGTTTTTACACTGGATCGTCACCTGGGAGACGAGGGCACGTACTTCCACGCCCTCCCCTAAAGCCTGTCTTACCAGGTCTCTGTACTTCGGCCCTTTAGGTTGTTGTCTCTTTCAGCTCCAGCAGCATCTCAGCAATCTAAGACGGTTCTGTTTGTCCAGCTGTATCCTAAAACTATTCGAACGTATGGTTAACAGGAAGGGTCATGAATTAAAAGAACGTCATTGCGTCAACAAGCGACGTCATTGCATATTCAGACAACTTTTGCAGAGAGACAATTCACAACAGAAAACATGCCGAAATCATTTTTCTGGATTTAAAGGCCAAGGGTTATCATATGACCAGCCATACAGCAAAGAGGATGCATCACAATGGATCAAATATGGTCGCAGTGAAAATTGTTCCCAATATAGGGAAAAACGAACTGCCCACTTGTTACTCTCAACTAAGTTCACTCATTCTTGAGTAGCCATGCTTTTGACCAATTTGAGTAGACCGGAACAGTCAACCTGGAAATTTATTTATGCGAGTGCCTACAAAAACGCCTACTGCCTTTTCTGAAGCAACACAATTGTTCCGTTCTCTTTTGGACGGATTTGGCATCTTGCCATTACGGAAAAAGGCCATGGAGTGGTATGCTGCCAACAACGTTCAAGTGGACAAGAAGCCGCCCAACATGCCAGAGCTTCGTCAAATTGAATAATATTGGGCCATCGGTAATCGGAACCTTGAGAAGACTCAAAAAGCCGTTGTGAGTGAGAAACAGTTCAAGGCAAACTGGCGTTCTGAGGCGAATAAAGTGGACAAGGAGACTGTACAAAATGTTATGGCAGGAGTTAAACTGAAAAATTTATACAATTTTTTTCACACATTACTGTTTGAGCAAATTTTGGTCGGAACACTCTTTATAAGCAGTAGTTTATAATCATATGACCAGCCATACAGCAAAGAGTATACATCACAATGAATCAAATCTGATCGCAGTAATAATTGTCCCCAACATACACCCAAAATAAAAAAGCAAGATTGTGCTTCAATTTCGCATGATTTTGTTTCATTTCTCGTAATGGATCGTAACTTGGAGAAAAAATGCAGCATTGGTCGTGAGCAAAAAAGCAACACATCAATTTGCTTTGAAAAATTCAATGTGTGAGTGAGATTATGCAGTGTATTAGTATTGAGTATAAGATTTAAGTCCGGAACTTCAATGACTAAAAAACGAATAAGATACGTCACCGAGATTCGAACCGCGGCAGCCCGCGTCGTGGCTCTAGATTGTTGTCATTCAGCCACAGTTGCTTCGATTGTCGAGGTGCTAGCCGATACAGCAATATGGCAAATGTCTCTCACACACACTTGCATAGCTTCGTTCATTTCACAAAAAAGGGCAAACTTGAAGAGAAGGGGATCGGAGTGTGATAACGAGTGAAAATAAAAATAGAACACTTGACAGCGGAGTTCCAACAGAGGCCAATAGCGTTGCAACATTCTGTGGTATTGTCTCATCCATATTGAAACGTGTTGATGCTTGAACAAAGACCCAACGGTTGCTTCGACTGTCGAGGCACTGAGCACACAGCGATAAATTTGTTTCGAGGAATCTGTGTGCTGCCAACCGCTTGTACACACTTGCATGGCTTCCGTTATACCATAAAGGGTGTCCACGATGAAATTGCCACACACAAAATTGATTCGCAAAATTCGAGTTTTCATCCGATTGCCATCAAATTTTCAGGGATTGAGAAATAACTATTAAACTTCATTTTACCATTTTACTCGTATTTTATTTACAGTCCATACGCAAATGCCCGCACCTTGGCTTTAACCCCGGCCATAAGATTCTGCACAACCTGTGAATCAACCGTTTTTTGCATGTAAACCCATACTTTCTTCAGTTCCTCGACTGTTTTCACTACCTTAGGTCTTTTAAGAAGGTGCTGCTTCATAATCGCCCAGTACTTCTCGATGGGGCGGAACCCTCCGGAGTGTTGGGAGGGTTGAACATTTTCGGCACGAAATTGACCTTATTGTCCGCATACCACTTCAGCACGTCCTTGGAGTAGTGGCATGAGGCCAAATCCGGCCAGAAGATTGTTGGGACGTTGTGGGCCTTCAGGAGAGGAAGCAGCCGCTTCTGGAGGCACTCTTTTATGTACAGTCCGTTCATCGTGTCCTGGGTCACGAAAGGTGCACTCCGCTTCCCGCACGTGCAGATGGCTTGCCAAACCAGGAATTTCTTCGTGTTAGATCAATTTCATAGTGTGGCAATTTCATCGTGGACACCCTTTAATACGCTTCGAGGATCATGATGTGCAAAGTTGCCTTTACTGAATCATTCGAATTTCTCAAGATAGGGTAACGGGATGTAATGTTAGCCTAGCTCCTTGATTCGGCCTATGTACCGAATATGTCGTTATTTCGGCGATAATCAACAAAATCATGTTGCTATCAGGATGACCGATCTATTTCAAAGCAATTGAGACATAATTAATGAATTTATAATTGTTCACTTTCGCGTAATTTTCGATTTCCTTAACTTTTCAGACACCATAACTTAACTGGTTAAGCTGAACAGATTATCTACACGCTCTTCGAATGATCTAAATTTGCCGAAATTGAGCCTATAAACCGAATAATGCAGCCAAGATGTTCAGAAAATAGTCACACGTTATAAACTAACAGGTCACATAAGTAACACAATAATTATTTAACATGAAAACCATAGACCCAATGTTAGGGACATATTTTTTTCTAGGTTCCCAATTATGACAAAATATTTACCTGTTGTAATTGAAACACTTAGAATGCAAATGTCTAAGTTTTGCGTTGACTGTCAGTTGTATGGCTCGATTCACAAACTCAAAGGACAAACATCTGTGCAGAGCGAATCATAATGTTTTGATTGCCGAATGACCGCTAAATCATATGGTAAATCCAGGGCGGTATACATGACGAGGATTTCGCTGAAGCACACATGAATGTGTCCTAACTATATGGTCAGGCACCGTAATGCATCAAGCTGGTAAAGCTGAACAGCTTATCTACATATGTGCACGTCGGGACGGATGCGAAGCGAGTCTGAAAGAGAAGTTTGCATTCGATCTGTCATTGCCTGTTGAGCCTTGGCATTGATGCAATTTGCCAAGATGGGACAACATTTCAGCAAGGCTTTTTGCAGTCAAACACGTGGTCTATGAATTCATCGCAAGTTGAACAGGTTCCAGCATACCTGACATAACAGCTAATAGAGGACATGACAACTCTTTCTTAGACCCAATGTCAGCGACCATGTTTAGATGTGTGACCTTGGGTTCACGCGAAATATGGCCCGTCTTATGGAAAGCGTAATGAAAATGTTGTTATTGGTAACATTTAGAATACAAATGTCTGAGTTTTGGTTGAATGTTTTTTATATGGCTCATCTAAACACAAACTAAAGGAAAAACATCTGTGTAGAGCGAATCATAATGTTTTGATTGCCGAATGACCGCTAAATCATATGGTAAAATCACTTAACTGTTTCTTAGCAGTTTAAGTATAATTTGATTGTAAGTAAAATTGTTTGTTGGGCAGAGCGAATACAGCTGGGAACGCCTTGAATAAAAAAATCGGCAAAAAGCGTACATAGCCAACATTCAATAACAAATCTATCGAATGGGACGAACTTGCATCCATGAATAGACCCAATTTGATGCCTACAGACCGATATTACATCCATATCCTTCGAAAGTTTCTGACTTTATAAAATGAGTTGTGTAACTTTTCGTGATACATACTACCAGATGGCTTATTAAACATATCTTAACAAGTGTGTAGCTAGTTAAATTTTGCTTCCAGCTGAAAAACGTTATGAGTTATGATAAAAAATGTAATCGATTGTTGCATACTAGGCTGAGTCAATGGACATATACCCTATGTGTGCAAAAACTACAATTGCATTTTTTGCCACCTTTCTAACTTTTGGGTGTAGTGGAAAACGAACTGTCCACTCGCTACTCTCAACTTGTTCACTCATTCTTGATTAGCCACACTTTAGACCGATATGAGTAGAGCCTACTCAAATCGGGTTTGTTTGGAAGCGTGAATGCGAGTTCACGGGGATATTAATCCGCAAGTTATGTCGTTGGAAATATGACAGATTGTCCATAAAAAACATATCATCTCCGGCAGAATGGTTCATTGATGTCGAATTAATTCAGGTGCTTCAACTTCTGCTGAGATATTCGGTCCTATTTTAACGAGCTTATACCGTACGTCTATCCTATATCGCATGAAACACGGATATCCACTTCAGATAGTGCTAGCGTAAATAAAATCCTATCCACAAATCGGCTGCTGCCCAGAGCCCGAACCAATCCGATCAATGGCAATCGAAAGGAGATCGCAAGCCCTCGAAAGTACCGGCTCCTGTTTCCCGCAACGACGAAGATGACGACGACGACGATGACGACAAGAACCCACTAAGGAGGATTTGGGCCAAAATCGACGCCCATTTGGAATGCAATCACGATCACGATTTGCCACTTCTCAGTCCTCGGATTTTCTGCGCTCGCATTGGCTTGCTACTCACGCATGACGACAATCTTCCGTGCGTGATGAATTCATTTGCCATTATCGATAAGCGTACAAATGGCACGCGAGCTCAGTGGGGATGAGATTGCACACCCCAATAAAATCACTGCCAATTTGGTGAGGAAAGAAGAGGAAATTCTTCGCAAGTCATACGCCAAATGGCGACCGGAGGACGAACAAACGAACGGGGTGAAAATTGTGGGAAAATCCATAATCATAACGATAATAATGGTGGCAATGTGTGTGATCGCTCCGAGAAGTAAAGGAGCACAATTTTGTGATTTTTATTTTCTCTCCGTTGAGCCATAAGTTGGGGTTGGAAGGAGCCGGTCAGTCAGCCAATCGGGCTCCTTGCATGTGTTGGATTATATGATCGCACCCCTTAATATGATTGGAAATTGCGGCACTTTAGGGGACACAAAAGCAAGTGCTTCTTCAAACGACGGCAAATTCGACCAAATCGTTGAGAATGGTATTTGGACCGAACGAGCAATCGTTGTAGCAAATTGCGTTGAAGTTTGATTAGATTTCCCATTTTTGTTACGGTCTCAGATGGAGAACCATTTCTGAAAATAATGAAAGTTGTATAATGTTTAATCACATCTTACTCCGAAACTTTTAATAAAAACAACTTCCATCAAGGTTCATACGCCATCCGAAATTCAAAATTTTCCCACCATTCCGAGGAGCTACCTGGCAACAACGGCGCGGCGTTAGCATCTAATCCCGCTTAAAGTACCCAGTCAGACATGTCAGAGTTTTTGGCAACATCCTTCCCGGTTAAATTTGACTCCTTCCGCGCCAGAACGTCCTTCCCCGCATCCGTCTTCTCCAACCCAAGGAGGCGAAAAGCCGAGCTGATAGAGAATGTGATTTTTCCTTCAATCTTCCATATCCATGTTCTGTTGCTACTCTTGCTACACTGGCTGCCTAGGACGACTCGCACGCCGCAACACAAGCGTAAAATTTATAGTCTCAAAAAAAAGTTCAAAAACCATAAATTCAGGTGATACGACAGCTTTGTGACGGATGGTAACCGTGAAAAATGTTGCTCGCTCGCATTCCCTCGAAAATGGGAAAACTTTCCGGCGGTTTTTTGATGTTTCACTTTGCTCCTTAGCGCGGTGCGTGGGGCGTGTGCTTGCGAGTGAGTGGATAAAACATCCGACAGCTTTATGTGGCAGTTCTGCGACAGGATGCTTACCGCGTGGATGAGTTTCCTCTGTTTTCGGGATGTTGTGTGGGTAAACAGTTCTTGTTTGCCGTTCGGCGGTGATTTTTTCTCATTTCATTAGAGACTGCAATGTTGCGGGATGTCGGTTTTTGGGGATCCCGGTTCCAACTTCCGGTCCTGGTTCCGGTGGGTAAATATAGAGGTGAATTCCGGCGGGGAGTTTATCGCTCGGTGCAGTAATGGTCGTCACGTGGCTGATGTATTATCCCTCCGGCGGCGTAATAAAGTTACAGTTATGCGCTTCTTGCTGTGGAAGGACCAACAGTTTGCGAGGGAAGGTAAAACTCTGATGCACGACACAGGATGGCCAACATCGGTGGGACCTAATTTTGGATTCGCTTCAGGGACTGCACAGGGAAGATTCGTTAGTTGATGCAGCTTTTCTTATTATGAAACTGATGGTCATGAGCATGGTGGTGATTTTGATGATGATAAACTTGATTATGGTACCATGAAAAGAACGAAAGCTTGGTGTGCATTTTTAATTAAGAATGCTGCTTCTTTGTGATTTGAGAATTCTGCTTCTTTGGGTCCTTTCTTAGCTTAGTCGGTAATGGCACGGCTACAAAGCAATACCATGCTGGATGTGGTTGAGTGCAATTCCCGGTCTGGTCTAGGAAAAAAATTCTCGACTCTCTGGGTATAGGGTATGATTGTACTTGCCACACAATCATACTAATGCAAAAATGGTACCTGGCATCGAAAGCTCTTAAATATTAACTGTGGAAGTGCATTTAGAAAAAACTTCACCTTGTCCAATATATCCTCATACAAAATAAAACTCTATTTATTTCAAATCGATAATCCAGATTTTAATTATAACTTTACCCATTATATTGCAATACAATACTGATCAACTACAGCATGTGTTTTGGAATAACACCGCCTTTAACCTTCTTGACCAGCTCCAGACGTTTTTCGTAACCGCCATAGGCGGCACGCACAACTTCCATCGGCATTTCGTCCCAAATTTGTTAGATTACGGTTTGGAATTGGTTCATATTAGACGCCTTGTGGTCATTTACCTTTGCCAGCATGTATGGCCATATGAAATAATCCAATGGATTCAGGTCTGGTGAACTGGGAGGACATTCATGCTTGTCCAAAAAGTCGATCAAATTTCCAGTCCTGATCTCCAAACACCTCTTGTACATATGGCTTGACAACTTTCTCCAAAACTTCCGTTCTATAATATACGGCATTCACTTTAACGCCTTTTTCGATGAATATCAGTGGTAATTTGCCTCGCTTGCAAATTCCTCCCCAAACCATCACTGACGCAGCACTTTGGAACCGTAGAATCACTCTCTGGAACAGTTCTCGAAGAGAGCCCACAATCTGTCGTTCTGGACATTGTGGGATTGTTGCAAGACGAATAACTTTTCGTCGGAAAAGATCAATTCTTCCCCACCGTGCCGCGACAAAAGCAGACTTGCTATTTCGAGTCGTTTCTCCTTGGAACGTTCCGAAACTCCGTGAACCTTACGTTTCTTGAAAGCTTGGAATCCGAGGTCATTTTGCAGTATATTGTGCATTGACGGTCTCGAAACATTTAGACCTGCTGCCATTTTACGTACAGAGCGCTGTGATTTTCGTCTAATCCGTTCTCTGACCACTTTAACACTTTGGTTGTCCGCACCGTACGAGTACGACCGGATCTCTTCCGGTCATACAACGAGTAGGTGTCACGGTACATTCGGATGGTTCAGTACACAAAGACCCGCTTTACTCCGGGGGTTTTCAAATTTCTGAAAATAGCGCCCGGGCGCTCACATTTCAAAAACTTTTTTATCCCCTCAGCAGGAAACTCCTTAATCGCTGGTAAAAGATAAACACCGAATGAAAACAATCAGACATAACCTAAAAGCGTTTGTATAAACGTAGTGGAAAATTAAACACCAATGCAGGGAAAAGGTGTATGAGAATATATTGGACACGGTGTAAGTTGACAGCAAGCAATAAGCTTGAAACACGATATCGATTCGTTCTTTATTAAACCGAAATGAAACCTGACCATTATTTGGTAAGAAATTAAACTGAACAGTTGAACAGAATTAACGAAATGAAATTTCCTTGTGCTCAGTCAAAACATTTCAAACTGAAAAGCAGAAACAATGTTGTAAACTGATCAGTGCGTCCTGATTTTAACTGCTTAAGGTGTATCGGAAAGAAAGTCTGCTTTGAGCATTGGCGTTCAACGATTTTATTGATGACTAGCTGAACCCGGTGCGAGCCTTGCTACGCATTCAACAAAATGATTAAAACATTTAAAGAACTGTCGTGTTTATATTTTTTTCTGAACGAATTTGGTTGAACTGTTTTTGTTTGCTAAAGTGAATTATTTCGGCAAAAAAACGAAGGTTTCTGTTTTTAAATCAACTCTTAGGCCGGTAGTATCTACCGGTTTTTCTCTCTGTGTAGAAGCATTTAAGAGACAGCAAATGTATCTTCAAACTACGCCGTATCCTGTCAGTTTTAACGAAATTTTCTCTTGCATAACCTTAAATTAACTTCTTGAACATAATGTAGCACTGAAAGTTACTCAAGCTCCCCCATGCTTGACTAAGAAAGGGTCCAAACTTCTATCAGAACATGCTGCCTACCCGAGAAATACGTATTTTGTGTTTTAGTGGCATGGATAATTCCCATGTTTGGTTCAAATTGCTGTTTCTTTTGTTTGAGAGATCCCCCCTCCTCCCCTCCTCACTAGAGTAGAGGGGTCCCGAACCATTCAAGGGGGGATATACAGTTAGAATGACCAAAACATTTAATTTTTTTTCTTGCATAAAAAGTTAGTAAATTTCCCGTAGAATACGCTCCTGAACCCCTTTTTCCGAAACTTGAACTCCAAGTGTTTCTTTTTATCGTTTTTCGAAGACGCCGCAGGTTTTTAGAGACGCTTGACCGCTTGCACAAACATTCAAAGCGTTTCTCTAAAAACAGCATTTTCGGTGTTTATGGATGCATCGCAGCAAGCTCTGACCACGAACGGTTGGGCTTTGGTGAGTTGTCACGTTTTTTCAGTATTTTTGTTTGATGAAATTTATCATTATTAGAAACTCATTAATAACCGTCGCGTGTGATAGTGGATGCTGTGTTTATGACGAGAGTCATACGTAAACATCATTTGTGTGTTGAATAGAACTAAAATCCGTTGTAAATGGATTTCGAAAACGAACCGATTGGTACACGTTTCCTGATTGTTGCTGATTATCCGGGGAGCGCTTTCCATTTTACCGATTTATTTGCCGTTTTTCTTAAGAGATTATCGTTTCTCTTATCGATAAATGCAATTGACAATATTGACAACCTTGATCACAAGAGGTATGTTAACGATTTCGTGGATGGAATGAGGAAGGCTGTTTTTTCGCTCATGAAGCAATTATACGCTTGAACGTCACCTTATCCCATACATCTTTTGATTCGAACTTTTTCAGATTACCAACATAGGTTAGGGTAGCAAGTTTGACGTGCATTTTCTTCCGTTGTGTTTTCCGATATTATAACACAATTATTATCGGAGTAATTCATGTTTGACCCTTAACTGTATCGCCATCGTAGCCATTCTTGGCTCAACCGGCTTGTACCTGTCTACCAAACTCAACTCCAGGACTCGGGAAAATCTCTCCGGACACCCGGTATCCTTCAAACACCAATGTTCGGAAAACTTCTCTTGGTAAACCAGTTCCACCACGGACCAGTTCCATTACTGACATGGCATTGCTGTAGATACAGTTCCACAGTTTGAGGAGTTAAGTTCGAGATACTTTCGTGTGCTACTTTCGTTCACCTGCAATGCCATATGGGGCAAGCTTAGCCGTTTTGAATAGGCATCATTTAGGTACCGCGGAAAAGGCAGAACGCTAACCAGTTGGACCTCGCAAGGGATTTTCAGACAATTCAGAGTGATCTCAAAAACGCGAAGGGAAACAGGTAATTGTTATACTCTTTGTCCCCTGAATTAAATGAACTATATTATATGATCACATCACTTATCAAGGTAAATCCTGATCCATCGAGCCCTACCCTACTAACATAGAAAATCCTCCTTCCTGTGACCTTTGTGGGGATGCAGAGGTAAACACGGTCCCTAATCAGCAAAGGTCACACTAACTCTCCTTCCCTATTCCCAACTGATTGCAAGGACGTGGCCGTCGCCGTTATTGATTATTAAAGCATTTGAGTCACTGAAACGTGTACAGTGAGAATGGTCGGTTACTCCCAGCCCCATTCAGTTGATTCAGTGTGCAATTTCACTGATTTTGATCAACCACGGAGTAGCAACCATTGCACAGTGGGGAAAATTGGACCCAAAATCACAACTAATTAAAGGCCGCTGGATAAGTGGATTAGTGGTAAGGATTTTTTTATTATCGTATTACCTTCTATATGAATTAAAAATTATTGTGATATTTTATTGTATGGAAAAATATGATTAAATGACTGAAAAAATGTGGATTTTTTCAAAAAAAGTTACGCCAAAAGTGCTAATTCATCTACTGCTACAAGTTATTCACAATTTATTCGTCCACTTACCGTTATTCGTTTAACAACACACAAAACATTCGATTCTGATGATTTTCTTCCAATTTAATACGGAAAAGTTGCCACTGCTATGTACATATATTAATAATATCACGAAAACCATTAATCCCTTCTGTTAATCCAAAAAAAAACAAACAAGTTTACGCTCTTCACTACTACACTCAAAAATGAAGTAGATCACTTTACAGTACTTCACGTGTATTGGGTAGCATGCATATGAACAAGACAAAATAAAAAGGTTTGTTTGTTATTCTTCCATGAGAATATTGACAACAACACTCACCATAACGTTGGGCATACAATGCTCTATGAATGATTGAACACGCACACGATTGCAATCTGGATTGTTCAGAATAGGTGCAAGCGTATTTAAATTATTGTGAAAATTAATCCCATAGTTTTTTAGTATTTTATCACGTATTCGTAGATTCTCGCGTGGCTAGTGTAATAAGTGATTTGTGATTTTTATGGTTTGTGCAATTACGCACCGAAAATGTGTGAGGATATAGAAAACTTGGAGTCTGGCTCGAGTTTATTCCCTAGTACGGTTTGATCAATACGACGAATTTGTAGTGCAAAGGTAGGAAATTGTGTTGAAAATCTGACTGCTCATTGTTAATATGAAATTTAAGTCTTCGAAACGTTTTTGTAGCTTTTAATTATATTCAAGACCTAATTTTATTTGCCAGGTTTATATATTCTTGGTTGATGCGTCCATTTATTGGAGAAATTAAACATCTTTTTACGTTTGAAGTTGGATGGCTGTAGAATGTGATGGATATATGTACTATGGTGAGAATAGGTTCCGCTTCCCTACATTCATCAAAACGAGCGAAAGAGAAAATACGCAAACTTAGTGAGAAAGTAAGATTCTCCAGGGCCTCCCTAGGTGGCCAGTATGGCCAGACACCCTCAGAATGCCCTACGAAGACCTAATTTGGCAAAATCATGAAGTTTGAAGTGTCGCAAGCAAGGCTTTGGCAACGATTTGAATATGGCCACTTTTCCGGAGGAACTCGGATCCCGCAGGGCCTCCCTAAGTGGCCAGTATCGTCAGCTACCCTCAGGATGGCCTTTGAAGACAAAGGTTTGCAAAATCCTCTTTCCCGGAGGAACTCGGATTTATCAAGTGGCCAATATAGTCAGGAATCCTCAAAATGTCCTCCGAGGAAAAAGTTTTGCAAAATCATGAAGTTTGGTGTGAAGCAAGCCAGGTTTTAGAAAATATTTGAATATGGCCACTTTCCCGGAGGAACTCGGATCCCGCAGGGCCTATTCTAGTGACCAGTATGGTCAGAAATGCTCAAAACGTCTTCTCATGAGCTAGTTTTGCAAAATCATGAAGTTTGATGTGTCGCAAGCCACATTTTGACAACGATTTGAATATGGCCACTTTTCCGGAGGAACTCGGATCCTGCAGGGCCTCTTTCAGTAGCCAGTATGGTCAGAAATCCGCAAAATGTCTTCTGATAACCTAGGTTTGCTAAATCATGAAGTTTCATATGCCTCATGCCATGTTTCGCATCTAAAAATATTTTGTTCACCATCCCTGGCCAGGTAGTTACCCCAGTACTCCCACCTTGGAATCCGAAATTACGGAAATTTCCGGAATAATCAGTGCAGATCTATACAAGAATAATTTTGTAATCTATTGCAAAAACCACATCGAAATCAGATGGCTAACGATGGAGTATCATCAATATGAATTATGAAATTTTCTGTCTCAGAGGGGTTGGGGACGTAAGTGTTAATTTTCATTGAAGTTTTATGAACGCCACTAGAAATCAATTTGGTTTTATTATGGCAGTAAGGGTTTCAAATTTTATTTGGATTCAAGAGAACATAAACAGTTTTTTTAAAACGATCCTTGTCTTCTAAAGTTCCTTTGACTCCTATCATAGGTTTTATTTTGACTTTATGAACTCGTAAAATGCTGTTTTGAAATGCCGTTTTAATGCTTATTCAAATTATCTTATTATGGTCAGTTGTAAGAGCATTTTGAAACGATTTTGCCTTCAGTTAATGCATTAAGCGACAAAAAAAACAAATAGTTTTAAAGTAGCCATTGTGAAGATAAATTGTATGATTTGGTAAAGCTTTCTTCCAATCGCCATATTGTTTTATATAAAACAATGAAAATGTGGAAAAATAAACACACAAAATTTTCAAATGCAATGCATATGATCTGCAGATCTGAGGCCACTTTTGGCATTATAGTAGTACATAACCTTAGTGAATTCCATAAATTTTCAGAAAATTCATGAATAATTTATCGATTATATTTGTTTCAATTTTATTTTTGTTGATGTAGTTTCGCATAATTTCCGAGGCGCATTCATTGTCGGCTCTTTTCGTGCCAATATTCACCATAGAATTAATTGCGTATATTATTTGGAGCATGATACGCTATAAAAAAAACTTAATTATTTTGCTATCAAACAAAATTTCCTGCATCACTAGAACTTTTTTCTTACATATTATTTACTGTTAAATGAATCAGAAGAGCAGAGAATCGAACAAAGCAGAACAACAAAACCAACCACGATATCACCGTGAAGTTTGACAGTTGTGGCCATTTGGCCCAATACTGGTTTTCGTGGCAGCCAAAAGGTTTTATGAAGGTTCTCAAGTAGTTATAACATCATTTACTAGAACATTTTCAAAATCTTTATAGTCTTGTAACGGTTTTATTACTTTGTTTACACAATTGTCTATATAACGGGTGGCAATTAAAATTTTGGAATTCTTTCGAGGCCTCTATGCTCAACAACAAACGAGCTCAGAGAGAAATAAGAGTGTGTATGCGTTAGCTCTTTCTCTCCTCTTTCTGCTAGTATTTTCTGTTTTGTTTATGCTTGCTCAGTTTTGCTCAAAATGCCGTCGAAACAAGAAGTATTTCGCGAGCGCGTTGTACAGTTCTACGAACTGCACAGAAATCTCGGCAAAACGTATACGGTACAACATTTTAAAAGCGAAAATGTTGCGACTTCGACTGTTTACCATATCCTAAGATCCCCAACAACTGCTCGCAAGCAAGGTAGTGGAAGACCAGCCAAAATTATGGACGCAAAGGACTTCGATCTCTTTCTGGTGCCTTCAACAACAAGGATTCACTGAGCCAACGGGATGCCGCAAAAAAGTTCAACTGTTCTCACCAGTACATCTGCAAAACATTGAAAAGAGTCGGAATAAAGTGCCGAAAGAAGACACGAGCCCCGGAATATACTGATGCACAGATTTCAACGCTGAAATCCCAATGCCGTTGGTTGATTAAAAATTATTCCGGAAAAAGTTTTGTTTTGGACGACGAAAGCTACTTCCTTCTTTCGAAGACGCAGATTCCCGGAAACGATCGATACTATTCAACGGATAGTTCTACTACACCTCCGAACATAAAATATAAGTTTAAACATAAGTTTGAACAGAAAGTGATGCTGTACATTGCCATTTCCGAGAAAGGCATTTCTAAGCCATGGTTCAAGCCCTCTGTTTTGGCAATCAATCAAGAAGTGTACCAGAACGAATGTTTGAAGAAAAATTTGATCCCGTTTCTACAAAAACATCATGCTGATGGACAATACGTGTTTTGGCCGGATAAAGCGTCATCGCATTACGCCATAAAAACACAATCGTTCCTGAATACCCATTCGATCCCATTTGTACCCAAAAACCACAACCAGACAAATCTGCCTCAGTGTCGCCCAATCGAAGATTTCTTCGGGGTTTTGAGTTCCTTGGTGTACAAATATAACTGGAGAGCCACGAATTGCACACAGTTGATTGGTAGAATCAAGAGATGCATTCGCAAAGTTGACATGGAGGCCGTACAACGCTCCTGTTCCGACATCAAACGGAAGCTTCGCCGAACATCCGATTACGGACCGTTTCAAATGTTCACTAATTTTGTTCAACAATGGACAATGTATCTTTTATTTGAATAAATCAGATCTTCTTAAACTATGTTTGTCTTTTTTTGACAGCTTGAGAAAGAAATTCCAAAATTTTAGTTGCCACCCGTTAAATATAATCCATGTGTTCAGATTAAATGTTGCCATTCAGATGTATTTTTATACATTGTCAAATACGTTAATTTAAAAACCTTTTATTTGTGTAACAGTTAAATCGGCTCAATGATTTATCAATAGTTATTTTGATGATGTATGATGTGTAATGATAAATGTAATTCCGATAGCAATAAGCCATTCTCTCTGTTAGACTTGATCAAGCTTTAATAATCACTTATTATGCTTATCATGCCATTGTATGAAGGGCCAAAAACGGGTTGGGTGGATCGACAGGCAACATTACCTATAAGTTTCCACAGGGATATAAAGAATCTCCTTCCAACAACAAGATTGAACAATTGATCATAAAAGCGAGCTATCAATGGGCAGGGAGAAGAACCTCTATTCACAAATCGTTCGCAATGGGAAGTTGGCATTCCCACTCTCCCCATCTAGTGTACTTCAGTTGGGTGCCCTGATGGTCCCTCCCAGCTCCATGAAAAATGTAAATGAAAAATACTACAAATATTCGTACCTTTTATATTATATACATTTTCATTTGGTTGTATATTTGTATATTTCATTTGGTTGTATATTTGGTTCATTTGGTGCAAGAAATGTTGTAAAGTGTTAAAGTGAAGAGTTCTGTAGTTTGCCCTTGAGCACGTTTTCATTCGTTTTAAGCGATAGCAGCAGTTTACCTAAATCTTGATTTGAGGTAATAGTTATAGCTTCTAAGTTAAGAAACAGGGAAGATTAATTTGAAAGCAGTTGTAAGACAAATGATCATACAAAAAACAATAAATGATGTTTAAATCATCTATGAAGTAAAATAAAAAAAAAAACAATTTTATCAATATAATGTGAGCTATGATTAGTAATGACAAAGATTGAACTTCTTATTCTGCACTAGCCAAATGGCACATAGCGCTGTATGAATCAGATTAGCTCAGATTTGGTAAAATGTCCATTCGCAAACCGGAATTGAAAAATACTGTCAGGAATAGGCGTAAAAGTCTACCACAGATTCTATTGCAGCTACTTTTATTCAAAGCACTAGATGCTTCTAAAGTGATTCAAAAGTTATGATTTTTCGAAAAAAATGCATTTTACAAAAAAAAATTGTTTTTGGACCACTCTTTCGCAGAAATGGTCACCCTAGTGACAAAATAAAAAAATACGGGTCTTATATTTTTAGATAAGGAACAAAACCACCAATGATTATAAAATTCTGAGAGATCGATAATCTTTGTTGTTTCTATGAATT